>OLKM01001475.1:0-32500 GCA_900291075.1 Melanogrammus aeglefinus
TTCTGTCTTGATCATTATATATACTTTACTTGGTATGGGCCTAAAGGTGGAATCACTTGACATAGTGATCTGTTTCCCTGTCTCTATGGATGCTCTGAAACGTCCCCTCAACTTCCTCTTCCTCTACACTGGCCAATGGCAGAGTCTCTACCATGTTTTAATACTTTTCCCTTCACTTTTCTTTACTTTACTTCACTTTCTTAACTTTTCTCCTCCAATTCCTGTTTGACACCTCCTGTCTCCTCCTTGTCCACCATGGTAAGTCCTGTGGTAATCATTGATCATTGACGTTTTACAGAGGTAGTGTATTCATATTTTAGGGGGGATAGCCACTAGAGGTATGTGGGGGTCGACCATGTAGCCCATAGAGGCGGCCACAATACAAATCCTTATCTTGACTGCATTAACATGCACTTTGAATGCCACACATGTCAGTCCCCTGCCACCGGTTATCCATCATCCCCTCCCACTGACCTCAGCAGCATCGTGCACAGTGATGTGTGGTGAAGCCCCCGAGCCACAGACACCTCCCCATCCTCTCAGACAGGCGTCCTCTCCCTCCATGCTGCATGTTGTGACATTATGACAGTAAATGTCACCTCGACTCCGACACTCTTCTATTAGTACACTATACCAATCACTTCATGTTGGCTGAGTATCGGATGATGGCTGTGTCTTCCATTACCAATATAATACGATTCCCTCCCTCATCACGTCGGTTTCATACTACTTCACCCCAATCGACCGTGGAATCAGGAAAGAACCTGTATGAGCGTTGCGTGAATGCAGTCCCTGTCTGCCAGACTCAAAGGTCTATTTTATTCCTCTCCACTGGCTTTCCGACATCCTGCAAAAGCCACATCACGTAGTCACGGTACATTGGGCGGGGGGATTGCATGCCTCCTAAACACAGGCTTGGTCGTCTGCCAGGGCGTACGCCGCTCTCGGGCCTGGATACCCAGTGTAGCGTGCAACTACATGCACGCTATGAACGAGAACGAAGACATGAACGAAGAAATGGATAGATGACGTTACCGGCTCGCAGAGAAGGAAGATGATACCGGCCTCCTGGCATGGCGTCGATCAATCAGACGCCCGCAACATCGGCATATGCGGTAGCGGATGTTAGCTGCGTCCAGCTCAGTTTGGTTCAAGCTGTTTTCCTAAAAGGTAATCAGATGTCCTCCGGCTACTGACAGGTGTTAGGATTGTGACTCTTGGTTCCAGATGTCGGAGCAAACCTCTCCCTCTCCGTCAGAATCCCGATCGGTAAAGGGGAACAACTTCCGGGCCGCAGGGCGTCAAACCAATTCGCCCCATACACTTGTGCCAGCCTGGTCAAATCCCATTTCATTGCCCATCAAGCAAGCAGGAGACATTTAGGAACCACTAATTCTAAAATAACTTAATAACTCATTCAGGACCTGACATCACCTAGCCTTCTGAGTGGATAAAGTGTTCTCCTGAAGTAACAACAGTAGAATAGAAGTAACAACATACATTGATTATTGATTGATATAACACTTTGCCTGTTACTATGCAAATATTATGGAATATAACAGCTGTCTGGAATACAACATCAAATCTAAGTCAGGTCATCTATCATTTATTCTGGCTATTTAAGGCTATTCCTATTCTGGCTATTCCTATTATATCTGGGGTCTAATATGTAAGACCCCATGGGTAAATAGTGTTGAATTGGAAGTGACCATGCCGAGGTGACCCCAGGTAACCCCCAGCCCATGTTTATGGCTTTCAGCCGTTGATCTATTCTTCATTTGTTGAGTGTCACCTTAATCCTCTTCATTCATGGAAGGGGAATTACATTCGGGGAACCTTTTTCCCTCTCCCGGTGTTCTTTGGTCACATACCTTCCCCGCCTCCCACAACGCTTCTGTGTTACACACAACATGAACAACTTTAAAATCTCTGTCTAAAGTTAAACTGCACACCAACCCGAGACTGCAGTGTCTGTCTCTATTAGAGCTGGGGCTTTATACCCTGACTCTCTTATTCTTTCTGTATTCACCTGACTCTCTCACTCTCTGTATTCACCTGACTCTCTCACTCTCTGTATTCACCTGACTCCCTCACTCTGTCTGTACTTGACTGGTTGCCCTCACTCTCTCACTCTGTCGGTATTCACCTCACTCCCTTACTCTGTCTGTATTCACCTCCTCACTCTCTGACTCTGTCTGTATTCACCTCACTCTCTGACTCTGTCTGTATTCACCTGACTCTATATTTACCCGACTGTCTCACTCTATATTCACCTGACTCTCTCACTCTGTATTCACCTCACTCTCTCACTCTGTCTGTACTAATAATAATAATAATAATTGATCTGTTTTTATAGCGCTTTTCTAAATACTTAAAGATGCTTTACAAATAAGAAAGGAATACATATAGACAGTACAGACAATCAAACAAAAGGGAAAAAATAAACAACACCACAACAATCGGCAACACATTAAGAGAGCGGGATAGAGTGGAAGATGGCGGAGGTTGATTTGTCAAATGTTGTAGGTGGTCCTGAAGAGATAGGTTTCAAGTTGACTTTTGAATGAACAGTGTATCAGAGTTTTGGATGGCCAGAGGGAGGACTTCCAGAGGGTAGGGGCGGTGATGGCGAAGGCTCTGTCCCCCAGGGTGTGATACTTGTGCCGTGTTCCAATACCCATACTGTCCGCACTTACTAGCCAAAATTTGAGCACACAGTACGTTCCAATTCAGATCCGGCGAAAAGAAGTATACTTCAAGGACCCGGATGCCGTACTCAAAACGGGCTAATCGTGAAGTGTGGATCGAGAGACACTCCCCGTACTCAACGGCAGCCATCTTAGCTACGTAAACTTGATCATTGATATCATAATATCATGACTACGACTTTAATAACTTTAATCACAAAAGTAAACCCCCACTATAGCTTAAATGACAGGTCTAATGCTGCTGTTGTATGGGCTACGTTGGTAGACAAAAAAAAGCATTCATGATGTTTAAATAACACCTACCCTAGCATTGTTTGTCTCTGTCAGGAGGAAGAGGTAACGTCGACGACGTCGGCGCATTCTCAACATTTGCTGCGTTAACGGACCCATATTGCACAACTAAAAAGATGTTTAAACACAACGGGTACTTTATTCCACACTTCAAAGCGGGATGTTTTTGGCGGGTGACGAGCGGCGGCTGTTGCGATCGTCATTTCCGGTAAGTGCACCACAGAGTACTCGATTTGGAACAGCACTCACATCTGAAAAATGGGTGTACTCAAGTGAGTACGGATAGTGCAGAAACTGGTCTTGGTGATGGAGGTGAGATGGTTGGCATCAGTGGAGTGTAGGCGGCGAGTGGGGGAGTGGCGATGGAGGAGATCTATTATGTACGAGGGTGCAAGTTGTTTAGCGATTTGTAGGTGGTGAGGAGGATCTTGAAATTGATGCGTTGTTTTATTGGAAGCCAATGAAGTTGACGGAGAATGGGAGTAATGTGCTCTCTGGAGGGGGAGTCAGTAAGCAGTCGGACAGCAGAGTTTTGTACATGTTGCAATTTCTAAAGAATAGTGGAGGGGAGGCCATGCAGAATGCTATTGCAATAGTCGAGTCTGCAAGTGATGAAGGCGTGGATTAGTGTTTCGGCAGCTGAGGATGAAAGAGTTGGTCGAAGGCATTGCAGAGGTTAAAAGTGAAATTGAAGACCATGACGCGGTGATATGTGTGACTTGAGGAGAGCGTGGGGTCCATGATGATGCCGAGGTTTCTGACCAGGGGGGAGGGAGTGACAGAGTGACCAGGAAGTATGAGGAAGTTGTGGTCCATCCAGGTTTTGATGTCAGTGAGACAGTTGGTGAGAGTGGATAGAATGGCAGGAGTAATGGCTGTGGTGGTGATGTATGGTCGGGTATCGTCGGCGTAAAAGTGAAATTGAAGACCATGGCGGCGGATGATGTGACCTAGTGGGAGCTTGTAGAGGATGAAGAGGATGGGGCCAAGCACTGAGCCTTGGGGGACTCCATGTGAGACAGGGATGGTATGGGATTTGTGGTTGTTGATGGAGATATATTGGAATCTTTCAGACAGGTAGGAGGTCAACCAAGAGAGGGCGGAGTCAGTGCTGCCAATGGATTGCAGATGGCTGAGGAGGACGGAGTGACATATGCACACATATGCAGAAGCCGACACACACACACACACACACACACACACACACACACACACACACACACACACACACACACACACACACACACACACACACACACAAATACACATACTGACGTGTGCAGTAGCAGGAACACATGCACTTATTGACACGCACACACAAACACACACGCGCGTGCACCCACGCATACATATCAAAACACACAATCACAAAGCATGATGCTGAAAACATCTTCTGATACATCGCAGAGGATTCCGATAGGACAGAAAGAAGGAGAAAGCAGGATCTGATTGGGGTAGTGTGATTAGACAAGCAGTGTGATGGAGATGTCTGGCTTTGATAGGGTTTAATTAGAACCCTTATAAGGTCATGTCACTGTGCTTCTACTGATTTGTTAACGACCAGAAAGGTAGCAGCTGGTCTCTGGCTTACACCACAACTGTGGTGTTCAAGGGAATGGTGTATGTGACCGTGTACACATGGTCTCAAATCCACTGTTTAACAGTTATTTCAGCATTATTCAAATGCCAGGTGGGAACTTTAGAAATGATTGAATAACAAATGAAAACCAGTGTTCACTGCCAGAGGTCATGGTGTGAAAGCACTGATAAGGCTTGATTATTTATCTTCCCCACACTTGACCTGTCTGGAGCAAAGAACATTATTCCACAAACAGCTGCACCATTTACATGGAAAAGTTTAATTTGAGACAGAGCCTGTCCTGTATACAACTAAGTTTGCTGCTGGTGGACATTTGGAGTTGCCAAGTACATCCTCAGTCTTCTACTGGTGGGACACTGGGAACTGGCCAGTTCAACCTCAGTCTTCTACTGTTGGGACACTGGGAGATGCCCAGTACATCCAAAGTCTTCTACTGGTGGGACCCTGGGAGCTGGCTAGTACATCAACAGTCTTCTACTGGTGGGACACTGGGAGCTGGCCTGTACAAACCTCAGTCTTCTACTGTTGTCCCTGGGATCTGCCCCAAACCACACTCTGCTACCTTCAGCTGCTATTTTCCATGCTGGAACTTTTCTGTCTTAATAAATATATCCTATTTTCATCATAGCAAAGAGGAGACTCAAAGCAGGTCGGCTTGGTTCTAGCTCCAGATCGAACTGTCACTCTCTGTCTCTTCCTCTTTTTATATATTTAAAAACCTTGTCTTACCACCACTCAGATTTATTTTGCACCCTTGTCCAAATGCAAATCCAAACCCATGCTAAGCAGACGCGCAATTCTACAAGTCATTTGATTCGCTAATGGGCCGTGAAGGAAGAACTCCGCTCCAGCAGAGGTGGCAGCAGAAGCATCATCAAACCTGTCCGTTGTGTGAATAATTCATCACCAGGTTCAGGCAGAGATACATTTCAACCCAGGACAATTCACTCAACGTTTACCATTCACCGCAGCAAGTGCTCTCAGCGGCAGAGGGCTGGTCTTCACCGTTGTGTCAGGAGAAGAAAACGGGAGCAGATGTCTTGTGGGGCGGCACGTGGCTCAGGGGGTAGAGCGGGTTGGCTGGTAGCCGGAAGGTTGCTAGTCCGATCCCCGGCTCCTATCGAGGTGGTTTAGGTTGAGGTGTCCAAGAGCAAGACTCCTCACCCTAACTGCTCCTGACGAGCTGGCTGTCGCCTTGCATGGTTACACCGCCGTCGGTGTGTGGATGTTTGCATGTATGGTTGAATGAAAGACAAAATTGGAAAGCACTTTGAGTGGCCACTGGTTAGAAAAGTGCTGTATAAATGCTGTCCCTCGACCATTTAGCATGTCATGAGGAGAGGAGGGGAGCTATCTACATTCCTTCTCAAAACCAATATCACTTGTGGGCTAGCATGGCCGAACTCTGTTTGGCTGTTTTAAACAAATTTTGGCTTAACAAACCGTAACAATCATCGAAAAGATGGGATAGCAGTTACAAGTCATATCTGAACAAGACAACATGTGGTCGTTTAAGCCAAAAACTCTGTGTGTATGTGTATATATTTTTACACTTTGGTCACACAAATTGTTTCATACAAAGTGCCACATTGATGGTCTGTGGATGCTGGTACCCAACAGCGATTCACTCTCCTATTTGTCTTTTACCAATACACACAATATGTTGTACTATTTAAAGCGAACATGTTGCTAGAATTGTAATGGAATCAGAGGCCTGGAGAGAGAGAGAGGGGGAGGGGGGCGGGGGCAGATAGAGAGAGGGGGGGAGGAGATATGGTAGGGGGTTAGAGAGAGAGAAGGAGAGAGAAAAAGATAGAGAGAGGGGAAGGAAGGCAAATGATGTGTTTGTGTGTGAGAGAGAGCAAAAAAGAGAGGTGCAGAACAAGAAGGACGTATTGGAGCTGAGGGAAAGTGGATGCCTTTTCTCTGCACACATGAAAACATGCCTCACAGTTACACACACAGACATACACACTCGTGGCAACCCGGCCCAGGCCAATTAAGGAGATTCAGAGCACCTGAGGAACAGGTGGAGAAGCAGGGCTTAAATAGCCTGCTTCTCCACTCATTCGGGGCTCTCCCAGCCCTGGAGCTCCTGCACGGAGAGACCGGTCCTCGTGGGTGACGGGATTCCACCCACGAAGGAGGGGACCGTGGATTCCTCCCAGGTTTTACGTTATTTGTGTTTTGAGAGACTTTGTTACGTTCTGGATTAAACATGCCTTTTTTGGCTTTTCCCCTCAAAGTTGTGTCCTGTTTGGGAGGAGGTGGTTCGCTCACCGCGCCGGGTTGCCACAACACGGACACACACACACACACACACACACACACACACACACACACACACACACACACACACACACACACACACACACACACACACACACACACACACACACACACACACACACAGTCACACAATAAACTCTTCACAGATAGCCCCAGCTAAGATTGGTTACCCTGCAGTCTATGATCCTGACTGACAACTAACTACACGTGCATGAGCACAAACACATATTAGATTACCAATTGATTATAAACATCAGACGGTATTAGATTCAAATAGATCCCATTGGTTGGCGTTAGATTGGATAGCGGTTAGATTAGATATTTTCTTGCCCTTGTGGGGAAATGGGGAGATCAAAGTCGATTAGGGGAATCAACTTTGAAAAAGATGTGTTAACGTTAAATGAGATGTGATGTTTTGGGAAATCTGTGGAGCATTTTCCTTTGAATGTAAGATGAAGGAGTAGATGATGGCACAACTTGACAATTTCGATCTCCACCTCATTAGAGTCAAATTGATCAACCTTGAATGTGTGTGTGTGTGTGTGTGTGTGTGTGTGTGTGTGTGTGTGTGTGTGTGTGTGTGTGTGTGTGTGTGTGTGTGTGTGTGTGTGTGTGTGTGTGTGTGCGCGCGTGCATCCGTGTGTGTGTGTATTTGTGCGTGTGTGTGTACGTGCATCTGTGTGTGTGCGCGCGCGTGTGTGTGTGTGTGCGTGCGTCTGTCCGTGTGTGTGTGTGTGCGTGCGTGCGTCCGTGTGTGTGTGTGTGTGTGTGTGTGTGTGTGTGTGTGTGTGTGTGTGTGTGTGTGTGTGTGTGTGTGTGTGTGTGTGTGTGTTAGATTTGGTTCAATACTTTGATCACACTGATGCAATATAATGTTGCTCAACCCACCCCTTCCCCTAGGTGAGACAAACCAAACGACGTGGAAGTTCCTGCTATGAATGACGCCTGACACCCACTGTACAGAGAACTGTGGAAGGTGGTAGAGAAACAAATATAGAGAGCGGATGTCATGCATAACCGGGTGTGGCAGGCGGCCCACTGGAGGACCTGAGTCAACTGTCAACATACATTGAAAGACCTGGATGCTGATTGGTTGAGAAAGGCCCAATATGTTGAGTAGCTTTCTAATCAAAAAGCCAATTTGATCAGGGTGCTTGAATTAAATCATTTATTTAACCTTTCATTTGTATAGTTCAAGGTAATTTATTATTGAGCTTTGAGGTTGGTCTCAATCTAAGACGCATTTTAGGCTGACATTAGATATTCATAATTATGAATATAATATATACAAATTATTATTATTATTATTATTATAGTATTGTTATAGTTATAAAGAAATAAACTGTGATGGTCTTGGCATGGGATTTCTTCTTCATTTGATGAAATATAATACTAGTTATGGTGATGAGACTCTGCATAACTAAACACAAGTAGGGTTCTCTATTACAATATTTATTATTTATTACTCTATAATTTTTAAACTGTCCCAATCACCCAGCAACATAAATAATGTAAAAAAAAACAATGTTATTCATACAATATTAACATCATATTATCAAAGTTGTAAGCCTCTTCATGGTTCCATCCAACGTTTGTGAAATATGATTGCTTTAAAATTGTTAAGGATTTTATGATAAACAATACCTAAAGCTTGTGCCGTTTTCCTGAGTTAACTTCCTCCGATTCTGGCCCCGCCCACCAATGTTATAACAGACCAATGACGTGTCATGTTGGTTCCCGGCGATGCTCAGAAAAAAGAAAAAGAAGATTTCAACTCATCAGGTGCTAAAATAAAGAAGTCATATTCAACCTTCTGTCTCAATCGCTCTGAAATCACGCAACATAAAAGTGTATGTCCTGCCCCTATTGCCATAGCTGTTTTAAATGATGGCCACCTACTGCACCATGGCGACAGGTGTTTGACAATCTGAGCAGCGTATGTGTCAGTATGTCCTATGTGTCCAGGATTCATGCAGGCTAGGAGTCAGGATCGGGTGTCATGAAGTACAGGCAGTCAATATGAATGTTGAACATGTAGGACAGGTTAGAGACACAGAGGGGGAGATAGAGGGAGAGATAGACAGACATAGAGGGAGAGAGAGAAATATGCAGAGAGAGAAACAAGCAAAAGAAAGTGAAGAGAAATTTAAGAATAAGGATTACCCTTATGATCTTTCATTTTTAATAAAACTCTTTTTTTAGTACATCTTGCCATGCACCTGGACACATATTCAGTGTTGTATCCTTCAACAGACACCCTCGCCCAGGCTAACCCAGCTGCCTGTGACCATCTGTGTGGTTCCCTTCACTCGCTTGCTCCTTTGATGCCCAGCATGTTGCAGGCCCTACAGAGGGACTGGTCAGAGAACCCTCCACTCCCCAGGCCCTACAGAGGGACTGAGTCAGAGAACCCTCCACTCCCCAGGCCCTTCAGAGGGACTATAGAACCCTCCACTCCCCAGGCCCTACAGAAGGACTGGCCAGAGAACCCTCCACTCCCCAGGCCTCTAAAGAGGGACTAGAGAACCCTCCACTCCCCAGAACCCTACTTCAATGGGTTCACAACTCAATTGCCAACCGTTGGAGTAGCACTCTTCCACCAGCTCGGCGTAATTCGCTCTCTTCCCCTCATTGGCGAAGGACTCTTCCGAAGGGACGCTGAGTGACCAGCGGAGGATCTGCTTTGAGGCTTCAAAGAGCAGCATCCTGTCAGGCCTCAATGATATTTTCTGGGAACTTGAGCTGCTTCCGCAGGTCAACCTTCAGGTCCCAGTCTTGTGCTGTTGAGAGCAGGCCGAAAGAGAAGGTCCTGGAAGATGCTGTGGGCTTCTGACCAGCTCTAATGAGGTTTCTTTCATCAAGGGCTTTCTTTGCTGGGTGGTATGCGCTTGCTGTGGTTGATTCCGCTGCAGATGCTGTCCGCTATTACCTTGAGCCAGCTGAAGTTGCCTCGATGTGGCTGTGGATCAGGAGAGTAGAGGCGTGGGTCAGGCATTGCTACCTGGACACAAGTTGGGACATGATCAACCCTGACTGGGTCACCTGGGGGAGGGGGTCTGTTGCAAGAACCGAAACACCTGATGAACCCAGGATACAACACTTAAGATGTGTCCAGGTGCACCGCAGGATGTAATAAAAAAAATAGTTAAATAAAAAATGCAAGACAGGTTGGCAGATCATAAGAGAAATCCTTATTATTAAATTTCTCTTCTCTTTCTTTTTGCTCTCTCTCCCCCTCTGTTTAATACTACCAGTAGTGAAGTGGTACTTCAGTACTTGAGTCTTTCCCTTCCTCTTCTGGCTTGAAGCTCATGCAAGCCCTATTGATCAGTTCCTCAAGACCCTTCAAGGACCCATCTACTCCCGGGACGGATGCGGTTGTCACAGTGAGGTCATCCATGAAGGCCCTGATGGGAAGTTGTTGAAAAACAGACTTGGTGAGGGGTCCTCTGCCCTCAACCTCAGCAGACTACACCAGCATGTTTATCAAGATGGTTTTATTGTCATATGCAAAACAATTACAGAGCAGTCGCTGGCAATGAAATTCTTTAGTCTTGGGCTCCTCCAACAGTGCAATATTAAGAGAAAGTAAAGGTATATGAGAAACACAAGTAGGAAAGCTGAGACTTAAATAATAAAAATAAATATAATAATAATAATAATAAAAAGTAAAAATATACGAGGAACACAAGTAGGAGAGCAGCAGGGCTCCGAAACGGTTCAAGGAACGAAAATGAAAACCGAGAAAAAGAAAATAATTTTACGAGAAAAAGAAACGGCAACGAAAACCAAATAGTCTTCAACTGTTCCGGAACAGAAACATTATTCTGAAATCCCCAAAACCGGTTAATAACGTTTTTTTACCGTTCTCTATAGCCTATAAAATTTCACAAAAGCATAGCCTATTTCATGAAAAAAATATATATATTTCTGGTTGCCGCGTTCACTTCGCCGCCCGCTAAGCTCAGGTGTCACAAATTCCCACCCCCACCCTGGCGAGAGGCGATTTGGAAGCAATAGTTGCACTGAGCTCTATGTAGAGGTAGAGTTAGCTAGGCCGTGTTCACATCTAGCGTTTTTTTAAATCTGCCAGCGCTTGTTCTACATTATAATCCTATGGAGCAGAGCGTTTCTGGAAAAAGTTACTGCGTTTTTTTCTACCATACAGAGCTTTGAAAAAAACCTCAAATCTCAGGAAGAAAGCGGCCGACGTCAGGCGTCTTTTGGGCAACTGACCAATCACAAGCGGAACATTGACACTTTGTCACGAAGGAAAGTCAACTGTCAAAACAAGAAACAATGGCAGACAAATCACTCGGGAAAGTGTCGTTGGAGCGATTTATAGTTGTAATTACAGAACATGTCGAGATCTACGACATGTCTAATGGGCTCTAGCCTGGACACGTAGTTGGCGAGTAACGTCGGGTCTAGAATGGGTTCGTTGCTAGGTGATAGAAAAAAACGCTCCCGCGCTTTTAGGGCAAAAAACGCTGCCAGCTTTTCTTTTTGTTGAAAAAACGGTCGGCTCAACTTTTTCCTATTACAAAAAACGCTAGATGTGAACACGGCCTAAAATTGGAAGTTGTTGGAGAGACTTGGGTATTTGTCAGCAACATAGAAAATGCAACATATTCGCTTCCCATATTCGCGGGGTTAGAAATGATTGAGCGAGCCTTTATATCTGAAGATCTCCATGGAATATGGATACAACTTACAACCAGGTAGGTCTAAGGAGTTTCTAGCCAACTTATCAAGAAATGATTTTGATACAAAATTATATTTATCATAGAATATAGGCTACAGTCAGCAGCAGTCTGCCTGGTATGTGAGATGGATATCACTAATATTTTTGGATGCTGCCTGTGATTTATGATTTTTGCGCATTTAGACAACTGTGTAAATTAAGGGCAAATACCAATAACTAGGTCTATTGTAAGGTATCAATCAAACACAAAAAAAGACTAGGCCCAATAACACTTAAGTTTAAGAGAAGTTAAGAACGAACGTTATTTTAACGTTAAGAACAAATGTTATTTTACGTTCCGAACCGGTTCAGGAACGATATGTTGGTGGCGGAACGCAAGAACGAAAACGTTAAATATACCGGTTCCGTTCGTAGCGGAACGATTGAAAAATAATTTCGTTTTCAAGCCCTGGAGAGCAGAGACCTAAATGCAAAACTAAATGGGCCAATTGCTCTGTCAGTTAGCATTGCTGCGCTTTAAAACCTTACGGTGGCCGAGAGTACTGAGAGCTGGCTCTGTCTCTCCAAGTTGGCAAAATATGCTTGGAGATTATCATCTCCACACAAACTGTTTGGAGGTGGCAGAAGCAGAATGTCTTTCAACTCCTGTAACACTTGGGGATCCACTTGGAATCCACAGTCCCTTCCTCTAAACCTCCGGCCGCACAGAAATCACAACAGTGAACTCATGAATAGTTATATTTCAATCTCAAAGGCTAGGCTATAGGCAGTCAATCATTTTGGCTTTGGTAATGAATAAATAGACCTACACAAGTGAAAATGCAACCTAGCATTTAATGAAAATGACAGTACAAGTGCTTACACAAACCTGTGAGGCAGGTGGTACATGGTCTCCGGTTTTCCAGATGGACAGAGACTGACGGACAGGCCTGATGGTGTGGTTGTTCCAAAGCTCTCGGTGCTCATCAAGCTCTTTCTGAAAGATGCCAAGGAAGACATACCGTACAAGGCACTTGTGTTCATGGGTGCTGTTGAAGTAGTGTCTGTCTCTCAGGTCACTAAATAGATCCATCCAGAACTGTGTCCTAATAATGGAATGAGAGTATGCAAAGTGATTTACCTCAGTGTTGTATGAATGTTTCCAACACAAACATAAATAATTAAATATTAAGAGAGCGCATGCGTGTCTGCCTTCTTTCTATTGACACCTTCAAAACTTACCTCTGTTTTCCTGAAAATGGGACCACCAGCTTTCAATCCTTTGATTGGCAGTTGAAGTGCCATACATGTGGCTGAGAGGTCCCGCAAATTCATCGGTGTGGTCCTCTCTTAATGAACATTGGATGGCAGCCATGTCTCTGTTTTCTGTCCCACAGTCTGTCCGAAGTTGTGCTGGAACTACGCCATAGTTCGAAACACACTGCAGGTAATATCGTGCAATTACTGCAGGGTTGTTGTTGGTGCTGCCACTACTGAGCCACATAAGCCGCCTGGAATACCCATCAATGCAGCCACTGATGGCAATCCCAAAGGGCTTAAGTTTGTCGTATCCATCCACGTGCCACACCTGATTGGATCAATTTAGCACAATAGGATCACCTGAAAAATCGGCGCCTATGACGGAGAGATACTCTTTCTGTCTTTCTGATTAAGGGATCTGAGTGCTTGCATAACATTATCTCGTCTGACGGTCAACGAATGCGGGGTCTGCCACATAGCCCTGTAGCCAAACAGCTGTCCTGAGCCATTCAGTTCAGTCCTGATGGCAGAGTTCACAGTCTCCATCGGAGCATAACTTACCCTCCGACTAAGGTTGAGCAGTTTCAGCCTTCTTTTGAGAGTTTTCAGGCTCATTACCATCCCGTGTTTTGTCTCCAAAAAATCACAGATAACGTTGTAGGAGTGGCCTTTTCTGCAGAGGTCCCGGATAAAGTCTTCCTCTGGGGCCTCATCTAAAGTCATGGACACAAAGACACACACACGGACGGGCACACACAAACACAGACAACAGGCTGATTAATTGAAATAACTAATATGATTTAATGGGGGTTGATAAATTGTGGCATTGCTGACACCGCATGGGACATTTTGATGCAGCACAGAGTAATGGAATCACAGTAAGGGATGTTACCTGTAGGCCCACAGCCTTCGCTTGACGAGGTGGATGGAGTTGATGGAAGCTGCATAAGGAATCCCACTTCTGCCCACATGACGGGCAAAACTTGGGAGCGCCCCCAGTTGCACCGCACAGAAAGGGCAGAACATGTCAATCTAAAAGATAAGAAAATTAAATAAAAAATGGTTCAGGCCTTCTCTTGCATTATCACGTCATGACAACAATGTAGAAACAACCACAAATAATGCTATTTAGTGACCGGGAGCGGGTCCATGGCACTGGTCCGACCTCCCATTGGTCCGACCTCCCATTAGTTCGACCTCCCATTGGTCCGACCTCCCATTAGTTCGAACTCCGACAGTTCCGACAATCGGAGCAATGAGAGTTCGAACTAATGGGACGTCCTCATTAGTTCGAACTGGACTAATGCATCTGTAATCTAAACAGACAGGTCGGATATTTGAGAGCTGCCAACTTGAAATTTAAAAATGTCCTTTCACTGTAGGCCTACAGTCTGTGTTTGAAATAAAACGGAGTAAAAAGCACGAGCACGCACTGACCAGGTTGAGCACGCCACCAGATGCGCATTTCTCCGGCCCCTCAGCTGTGTGTCTGTGGGTAGCTCGTGTGTGTGTGTAGTAGCCTGTGTGAATGTGTGCATTAATCCCTCTGTTCAGCATCTCTGTTAAGATGAATAACACAAATCTCCCCACAGAGCGCGAGCCTGGCACAGAGGTGCGCGCTCTGGCACAATCGGTTAACGGCACCGAGAGGAAAACTGGCCTCCGCTCCGTCCGTGTGTGTGTGGGTGTGGTGTGTGTGTGTGTGTGTGTGTGTGTGTGGTGTGTGTGTGTGTGTGTGTGTGTGGTGTGTGTGTGTGTGTGTGTGTGTGTGTGTGTGTGTGTGTGTGTGTGTGTGTGTGTGTGTGTGATGTGCGTTTCCGAGAGCTCTCTCTCTCTCTCTCTCTCTCTCTCTCTCTCTCTCTCTCTCTCTCTCCTCTCTCTCTCTCTCTCTCTCTCTCCTCTCTCTCTCTCTCTCTCTCTCTCTCCATCTCTCTCCTCTCTCTCGCTTATATTGGCACGACTGTGAATATACAATGTTGTCAAAGCATTGGGACAGCAGAGTTAAAACAAACTCCGAGAGAGAGAGAGAGAGAGAGAGAGAGACGCATGCTCGCAATGAAAGCGCTTGTCAGAAAGTAGGGATGACAGGTCGAACTAACGGGACCACCCATTGGTTCGACCTCCTATTGGTCCGACTTGTGGTTGATTTTGTCGGAGTAACGGGAGGTCGAACCAATGGGAGGTCGGACCAATGGGCATTTTGTCGGACTAATGGGAGGTCGGACCAATGGGTGGTCGGACCAATGGGCAGTTCCCCCGGGAGCGAGCTAGCCAGCTAGCTTCCAGCTAACAACGTTTGAACACGTACCTTTTGTAGCACACTCGAACAACTGAAGACCTTCATAATTCGTAATTAACCTTCGTAATTTAGATTCAAAAACTCTTTCTTCCCCCTGGCCATCAGACTGTACAACAGCTCCCAGTAAAGGCAGGGAGGACAACAACAATATACCTTTTATTTATATCTGTATTTTGCACATCCATCTGCACTGTTTTTACTTTCATTTGTACTGTTTTACTTTCATTTGCACTGTTCTACCATCTGCACTGATTTACTTTAATTTGCACTGTTTACTGTCTGCACCGTTTATTGTAGCTACTGTTGATTTTATTTTATATTTCAATTTAGGTTAAAGTTTATTGTAGCTACTATTAATTTTATTTTATATCTGAATTTAGGTTGAAGTTTATTGTAGGTACTGTTAATTTTATATTTTAATTTATATCTATATCTTAATTTTAGTCGAATGTATGTTTAATGTATGTTTTGTTTTATGCTACTGGATACCTGAATTTCCCTCGGGATAAATAAAGTATCTATCCATCTATCTATCTTGAAAAGAACCGCCAACCGGATATGGGTTTGTCCCTGATTACGGTCCCCCGGGACACATTTCCGTTGTCATTACTTGCAGTTCGTTTCCCTATTCGCTCGTGTTGTGAAGTCGATGCAGGTGTTTTCTGAATTTGCAGGTGTTTCTCTGAATTTGCATGTGTTTTGGCATTTGCAGCGCACGTGTTGTGTAATCGATGAGAGTGTTTTTCTGAATTGGCAGGTGTTTTCTGCATATGCAGGGTGGCGTTTGCATGTGTTGTGACCCCTCTCGGCCACTGTACGTTCTCCTTAAAACTGAGGTTTTGGAGTTTAACACGCAGCTGCGCACGAGGTTCAACGTGATTGCTGTGTAACGACTGGTACAGGATCAGGTGATTCCTAGCTGACTCGTTTAATCTGCTTGGAAACCGGAGGTACTCTGCTTTCTAGTATACCCCAGCAGATGCAGTCTTAACTTAATGGTGGATGCATTTTGTGCTATAATTACCGACAAAAACTTAATGGGAATGTAAAGTGAACTTTAATATAATAAAACTATAATAAATAAAAACGCTAATAATGTTGACATAAATTCTGAATTAGTCTTGGCTACTTTTTGTGGAAATCTGAGTCTGGAATCTGCTCTCACCTACGTCAATCAATTACTTGTCATTGTTTTCTCTTGGTGTGTGTATGCAAACATGATTACTAATTAATTGAAGACGAACTAATAGGCCTATGCGAGTAATTAGGGTAATGTCACGCCTTTAAATTCTCAGGATCATTAGGATCATGTCGATGAACATGTCGCGGATAGAGAACTGCAAGGAGGGGCCAAAATTATATTTGCTGCACTGTAAATGTATCATACCTAATAATAATAATTTAGAAAACTAATTCTGTGTGTGTGTGTCGGTTATGATGGAGCCTTGTTTCATCCTGCAAACTTGTTTAGTCTCCTCTAAAACCACGTCAGTTTCGAGATTAGACTAACGCGCACAAAATACGCCCTCTAGGTTCTGATGTGAATTTCTCTGAAGACACAGCAATTGAGATCAAGGTAAAACGCAGATACAGGTTAAACCACAAGTTAATATGACACAGCAATGGAGCTTAAGACGTCACGTGACTTCTTGAGTTTAAAACCGTGTTAAACTCTAAAAGGTGGCTAAGCTAGCGACAGAGCAAATGCCCCAACAAATGTAAAATGGAAACAGATTTGTTTATCCAGATGTCGACTGGTATAAAGTGGCAAGTTATAAAGTGGCAGTTATAAAGTGTTATAGTGGTGAGCTAAGTAGCCCAGGAGTTCAGTAGTTTTATGGCCCGTGGGATGAAACTGTCGCTGAGTCTGGGTGGTGCGAGACCGGATGCTGCGGTAGCGTCTACCAGACGGGAGCAGCTGAAAACAGTTTATTACTGGAGTGATGAGGGTCTTTAATAATCCCGTTAGTCTTCTTCCTGCAGCGCTGAGTGTAGAGGTCCTCCATAGATGGCAGCTCCGTCCTGGTAATGTGATGGGCAGCTTTCACCACCCTCTGTAATGTCTTACGGTTGAGGGCGGAGCAACTGCCGTACCAGGCGGTGATGCAGCCGGTCAGGATACTCTATGGTGCACCTGTAGAAGTTGCAGAGTATCCTGTAGTCCAGGTTGAACCCCCGCAGCCTGCGGAGGAAGAAGAGCCGCTGTCTTGCCGTCTTTGTAATGGCGTCGGTGTGGTGAGTCCAGGTCAGGTCCTCGCAGATGTGGACCCCGAGGAACTTGAGGCTGCTGACTCTCTCTACTGTCGTCCCGTTGATGGTGATGGGGGCATGCTCGGCTCCCTGTTCCTTCCTGTAGTCCACAATCAGCTCCTTAGTTTTACTGAGGTTGAGCTGGAGGTTGTTGTCCTGGCACCAAGATGTCAGGGCTCTCACCTCCTCTCTGTACGCCGTCGCATCACCGTCGGTGATCAGGCCGATGAAGGTCGTGTCGTTTACGACGGACGTGAAGAGGAAAACTGAAATTGTGTACATCCAGTGATATCCGGTTCTCGATCTTGAGCCACTCCGATGTTGCAGTCCCAGAGGAGACCCTCAAACTGAAGCTGTTGGAGTAGTCCACTATGAGGTCTCTGAACTTGCCTGGGAGGTGGTGCCGGTTCACAGCCATCTCCACCAGCTTGTGGGGTATGGAGCCATAGACGTTTGTGCGGTCCTACCTCAGCACCAACTAGTGCCCCTTGTTCTCCCGGGCCTCTCATATTTGCTGGATGACCACGCCCTGTTCTACAGACATCCTGGTACCTTCGGGATCCCTCCTTTCTGCAACGAGGTGTTGATGTAGCTTCCCTCTCCTCCTCGCTCGCTTCCTTGTACTCTCGCCTCAGGCCACTCCTTGCTGAGCTGAGAGTGAATGTGTGTACACATTTGAATAAGGTCGGGCCAAATGGAACACAGGCCATGCTTGTGTCAAACACCAGTCATCAGTATTGATCGGCCATATGAGCCCTTCTGATCCAAGTTATATACCATGAGGTTGATCTCCAGGGACATGTCATTTCATTATATGGATTTTTTAAAACTTTATCAAATTTAATATACTCACAATAATTGCTTGAAATGTATGTTACCCATAAGTGTGGATTTCATTGGCCTGATACTAAGTTGGATCATCTCTAAACGTATCACCCAAACAGTCAACAAAATACCTTCTTGCGAATTCTTTATGACATCACTAAAACCGCAATGAAAAACAATTTATTCCTCTCTGTATGCAGGATTTCTAGTTAAGAGGAGATAGGATGGAGACAGCGGGTTACGGGACAACTAGGTTTCACTTCTCTAATGGAAGCCTTTGTGTGGTCATGTGTTTGCTGTATTTCATCAAAACAAGCCTTTCATTTTCAGTGTGGTGCATAAGATTATACGTAGAAGGGGTGCCTCCAACAGAGATTGATATCACAAAAGCTTTCACCTGCGTTACCATGGTATTGATCACTGCAGGGGCATCTCATTAACATAGGTCTAAAGTAATTACTTTAGCTAAGTTTGTATTACTTCGTCGAAATACCTCTATCATTATTTTCGCTTCTGTCATGTCATTGCTACCTTAAGCATCTGGAGCATAATCCATATTATAAGTATGTTATTTATTATGGCTTTGCATAACAAAACCATCACAAACGTACGGTAAGGGATCACTACGAAGCCTTTTAGAACTGACCCAATCACCCAAAACCACCTTTGTCTTGATTGGGCTTTGTTCCGACGCTAGGCATCAGTCTGGATTTATGACGGCTACCTTTTTCCTAAGGTCACATTTTCTATCTCTTCCCAACTGATTTCAGATCTCCCTTACACGTACAGCAGTCTCACCAGGGTTTAATGATTGCTGAGGATAGATTGGTACATGGACATATATCGTACATTTGAATTCTTGGTTCGCTCCTCTCAACTATATATAGGCTCCTAGTTTACTAACAGTAGTCAAATACAAATATTTGAACACTTAATATATAACCTATATGAACAAATATAATGTACCAAATAAAGAAACAATGTATGTATGTATACAGCTGTAAAAAAGGCCCATTTAGCAGGGTCCCTGAAGGCAACATTTGACCCAGAGCCAGACAGGTCCTCCTCTGTTTCATAAACAACCCTCCAGATCAATGATAACACAATTACCTGGGTTTGAATGTACACACATGTCAATTTGAATGAAGGAACTATTGTTCTTTTTGAACGCGAACTATTTCTGAAATGACAAACTTTACAGTGCTTACTTTAATCCTTTTATTCTTCAAACCAGCATTCTCCATATCTGATAGGCTCTCTTAACTGCCAATCAGGAATCCATTGTGTCAGGGTCAAGGGTTTAATTTCCTGTCTTGCTTAACTGATAGAGCAGGGCTTTAACACCGCCCTGATAACAAGGTTTTGCCCTCTATCTCAACGGGTACAGACATGGCATTCACTCCACCACACTTCCTTTTCTACGCTCAACTGTAATGGCATAGCATTAACTCTGCCAGAGTTATGGGTTTGATTCCTTGTCTAGCTTTACCGGTAGAGCAAGGCATTAAAACTGCAAGGGTCAGGTGTTCAATTCCAACTGACATTGACTTATGCACTCATGGTATTGAAGGAATCTTTGGCTAAAAAAAGTCTTAATGACGGCATATATATATATACTAATTTCTAAGTATTCCTTTTCATACATTCAGTGTGCACGTGTGTACTCTCTATACAAGTAAATGTAATACAACAGTTATTCTGTACTGCTTTGTTCCCAAATAAGCCGAGTTCCTGGGACTGGAGAGAAGGTGTGTTTGTTTGACAATCCGTAGTGAGCGTTGATGTCACCTTACTTTAGTAAGGTGACATCAACGCTCACTACGGATCCTTATCCGTAATTCTGTGACAGTTTAGCACCAGCCATGTTCCTTTTCCTTGGAAAGCCAGCATGTTATTATTAATAATGAAGGAATAAATGGTTTTCCTTGAAGAGCGTACTCAAATAGAGTGCACTTTTCTGTTCCTCACTCAAATACTATTTTTGACTGTTGGATACGTGCATGCTGATTCCACCTTCTGCAATAGCATGTTAAACGCCACTGGTGATGATGGTAGCGGTCGATCGCCGTGGTACCAACGATGGAGGAGAGGGGTGGAACTGCAAGTCTTTCTCTGACGCTATGAAGCGAAGAGAAGAGAGGAAGTAGAGAGAGAGGCTAAAAGGAGGACAGACAGACGGAAGATCCGGAGGAATAACAGACACCAAGGAACTGGAAAGGGACAAAGAGAGGATGAGTTACAACTGAAAACTCATTACACATAGAGAGAGATCAAGGGAGGGAGATAAGAGTGAGTGATAGAGAGCTACAACAGATACAGAGAGAGAGAGAGAGAGAGAGAGAGAGAGAGAGAGAGAGAGAGAGAGAGAGAGAGAGAGAGAGAGAGAGAGAGAGAGAGAGAGGAGAGAGAGAGAGAGAGAGAGAGGAGAGAGAGAGAGAGAGAGAGAGAGAGAGGAGAGAGAGAGAGAGAGAGAGAGAAAGAAAGAAAGAAAGAGAAGAAAGAAAGAAAGAAAGAAAGAAAGAAAGAAAGAAAGAAAGAAAGAAAGAAAGAAAGAAAGAAAGAAAGAAAGAAAGAAAGAAAGGTAGATACGGGGGGGAGTGAGAGAGCGAGCAGGAGATGGATGACTGGAGAAAGTGTTAGCGAGGGCAGACGTCACAGCGAGCGTAGTCGAGCATCAGCTCCTTGTGGTTATCACCGTTGAGAGTGATTGAATGGGACTGGATGAGAGAAAGACAATCATTAGCACGGATTAAATAACCATTTCCTACATTATACACAGAGACACAATCACTGTCAATGCCATTAGCTGTTAGGGCTGGCTTCCCCTCTCATTGAGAGACGAAATCACATACAGAGACATATATTGTTGATCAAATAAATGGTCAAGTTTGAAATTAATTAGTGTTTAGGGCTTATCATTATTGGGAGTCAATGCTCACACCTTCATGTTGATTTGGTTCAAATCATGTGTCGCTAATCAAATGCAGCGGGGTTGGCTGTGGGAGTAGTGAAATCTTTAAGACGTAAAATTGGGTTTGAAAGGTTGGGAGTGACTGATTTACGGCTTCAAAAATTAAAATGTTGGTTCGAGTCCCCAAAGAGAAGAATTGCAAGGGCCTCCAAAAGAATGGATGAATTGTGTATGTTAACATACATGAGAGTAGAATGAAGGCATAGAGCAAATTTATGTATGCATTTAGATTACATGTCCATATGAAGTGGGGTGTATGTTAATATACTATTAGAGTAGATATTGATGTTGAAGAGTGTATTATCAATGCTATTAGCATAAATATCCATATGAAGTAGAGCGTATGTTAACCAGAGGAAAGTAAAGCTATAATTTAAGATAATGATATGATGAAGAGTTTATTTAAATACACTATTAGAGTTGATATTCTTGTGCTTATTCATGAGGCATTCATCAGCCTTCGTGCGGATGAGTTTTAGACATTAATGAACCCTCAAATCTAAGGACTTGTGGCAGACCCACGTGCATGAAGCCATGTGCGCACGCACGCACGCACAGCACGCACACACACACACACACACACACACACACACACACACACACACACACACACACACACACACACACACACACACACACACACACACACACACACACACACACACACACACACACACACACACACATCATTTCTCTAGAGGGCTGTAGACGTGGGAGGAGACAGGTGAACTGTCGACTTTGGTCCAATTAGTTTATCTACTACATTGTCATCATCTGTTACTGAAACGAGATGTTGCTGCTGTTGCTGCTGCTGCCCGTCACTCAATAATTATTTGGGTGAAATTCTGAAGGCTTCTGTCCTTCAGAATTAATTATGCGTCCGTGGGGCTCAAAGTCGAATCAACACATGAATTACAACCAGTGTTGGCAACATGGCAAATTCTGGCTCATCAGATATAACCATCATCTCTTCGTGGCGACAGCATTTGGAGGAAAAACATCCCTGCTCAATACAATTCTAAGAAAGGATTTTTATGAACCGGCTATTGGACGTTAACGTCTTTCCAACTTTCTCCACGCAAAGACCGCCACACATTAAGATATCGTCAAATAGACAAATGTCAATGTCTTTTTGTTGTCTTTTTATTTCAACTTTCTCAGAAAAACAACACTGAGCGCCCGTAGGAATCCCTCTTGCTTCCGGTAAATTTTTTAGAGACACTTTGCACAAAAATCACTAAAACATCTGATAGACAACAGGAAGTCACGGCGATATGGAAGTGCGGTGGGACAATGTTTACACAACACTCTGTAACGTTTGAGACAATATGAGCAACAACAAAAGCTGTGGGGACTAAAACCGGAGCACCGGAATGAAGCCACTAGAGTGGATAACACGGAGAGAGACCGGCTCAGTAAGAAACTTGCTTCAAAGTCCCAGAGTGCCACTTGTTATGTGTGAGTTCACAGGGTTTTAAAACTAGCCCCCAGGTGACCTAGCTTTTAAGCATTAAATAACAGCATACTCTCGTGTCAAGGCGATGTTGTTAAAAAAAAACAAAATGCCAAATTGATTTTCACACCAAGCTTTGAAAGGGGGAGAAATTCCCTATACACTTTGCCGAGTGTCACCTTATTGGTATGTGTTTGTGTGTGTGATTGTGTGTGTGTGTGTGTGTCTGTGTGTGTGTGTAATGTGTCTGCATGTATGGGACTTTATGTGTGTGAGAGTGTAAGTGCGTGCGAACCTGCCTGCGTTCGTGTGTGTGTGCGTATACTATGTGTGTGTGTAAGCCCAATGTGTATGAAGAGGTGTAAAGTGCACTGAGAAATCATTAAACTCACTTAATAACATCAGATAAATAATCGTTTACAACATTTTGGCAATGAGACGGTGTTACCTTAATTAGATATGGATAATACGGATATTGTGGCATATGAACGTTGCCCCTATAGTTTGCTGAAGTAAAACAAGGAGAGTCTGGTACAGCGCTCCACTGATTGTCGACTGAAGAATGGTTCTTGACAGGGCTCTTGTCCTCCATGATCTACCCAAAGACCAAATGTTGCACCTTCAGTCATGCCTCAAGACATGTTAGCTTAGCGTGCTTGCACGTGTTAGCGGGGGACATTTTAACACAGTGTTAGTAACAAGATTCTGCTGAACATGTTGGAGAGCAGAAGTAGAAGTAGAAACACTAGCCTTGAAGGTAGGCTTACGATAATTCCCAGTTTTAACAACCAATGAACGAGGCAGAGGAAACTGGAAGCAAACATCTACCAAACAGTTAATGCAAAATACATAGTTACCAAAAAGGTGTCATTTTCGCTAACAAGGTATCAGCGGGTATAACTGTTCTGTTTGCTATTGTAAACACGCAAGAAGACCACTTCATGATTTTACAGAAACCTGATTAAAGGTTGTTTGGCAAACGCCACGACATTGTGACATGGTCCCCATAATAAAACAATAATAAAGTACAGAATCAGAGAAAAAGACACCATACATATAATTTCTTTAATTAGACTCTTTTTTTAAGATAAGCAATATTTTAACTTAGCGTAAACATTCAAGGTGGGCCAGCCTGCCATGCTAATGAGTTAGCCAAGCTGTTTAGCAGCAGTTCTCTCTCTCTCTCTCTCTCTCTCTCTCTCTCTCTCTCTCTCCTCTCTCTCTCTCTTCTCTCTCTCTCTCTCTCTCTCTCTCTCTCTCTCTCTCTCTCTCTCTCTCTCTCTCTCTCTCACCCACACACTCCCAGCGTCTGTCTCTCCTTCCTTTGAGCATGTTTGTTCCACTGAGTTCCTTGTGGCTCCGGTTCCAGGACTTCCCCTCCGAACCATGCCGAAGAACGGACTGTTGGTTGACGTTGGAAAGAGAAGGTTTCCTTGGACGACAAGTGTTTATTCCCTGTTTGTCAGTGGGAGTTCTGCTTTTATTTGTCAGTGTAGAATGCGTGATGTTGGTGTGGTCAGTAAGCCTGATGAATTGACCGCGCCGTGGGCGGCAGCACAGCGCGTCCCTCCGAGGCCACTTATCCCTGCCCAGCTCGCGTGCTCTTCAGTGTGCTCGCTAGCGCACTTCAGAGAGCCTCCTCCGATCTCTGGCCGCCGCCATTTGTGACGTGCACCGCTGCCGTGATGACGGCGGCGGGCGTGGTCTTCTTGATGGAGGTCAGGCGGATGTGGGAGGTGCTCTGCAGGTAGCTGGCCTGGCGCTGGGGGTGGGGCGTCCGGCCACACTGCAGCTGACTGGAGGACCAATGAGAGACAAGGGGAAAGGGACCTGATTACCATACAGTCCAACAACCAACTCAATAAGAACAAACTTTATTTATAGAGCACCTTTATATAAATATTACCAAGCTTTATAGTGAGAACACACATGACATGGGAAGAAACCCAACACTCAAGACATCTATCATCTATTATAATCAAGTCATTATAAAAATGATCTCGTATTCCAGCCACTTTCCGCAGCTTTTCACAGAAAATGGGAGCCGTTGTGCTCGGCAGTCAACTACCCTTTATCTGACAGACCCCGAGGTAATATTTTTTCTTATTGTGTTTGTTCAGAGAAAGAAAGAAATAGGTTGGGCTGTGACAGGCAGTTTAGGGCCGCTTAGTCCACTGGGTTTGCATTAGCTTTTGTTCAGACGTAACCCCGCCACCGTCATTCTTAGTCAACCAGAAGAAAGTTCTCCAAATGATTTATTTTCCGAGGTCTTGGTTTTCGCAAAGTTGACAAAGTTATTAGAGGTTGAATATAAATGGGTATTTGTGAAGCATTGGGTGACGTTGAAGTCTATGGAGTCAACTGTTGAACAGAGGCAGGGATTCGAATTAACAGCCTTAATGTTACCTAACCCACGCTCACGGCTTGGTCCCACCAATCGCGTAGCAGCCCTCCACGTTCTCCCTCTAGTGGCTGCTTGTGGGAGCTTACCACTTTGTTGATCAAAGCACTTAAAACCAGGAAATGATAAGTCTGTATGGTCCGCCGTTACTAACTGAATGTTGATTGTCCAATCTCATGACCAGCACGCATGCTGCAAGACATGCTCATTTGCATAAAGTTAACTGAAATTGCTTTTGTCCTTCCCCTTTATGCATGAAGCCACGATCACCCGCCAGTATGCGAGCCTTCCCAGAATCCCTTGCGCCTCGCGTCCAGCACCCTTTAAAACATAGTGAATGCGAAGCGGGCGCCACACCCGAGACCACGTGTTTGGTGTGGCCGGGCCCTTAGCCCTCGGTCTCTCAGCGCCCCATCGACCTCGGACCACGTAGTACTAAGCTAGTGCTGGCTGACCGGGGCTGACCGAAACGCAGACCGGACTTCCTAAGGAACGTAATCGTTGAGTAATAAGATGCCACTTCAACCTCCAGACGCCTCTCTCTCTCTCTCTCCTCCCGCCAGCTGGCTCTCAGGACACTCAATCTGCCTTGAACCAGAGGGACACAAAGGCTGTGCCTGAAACCTAAACCCTTTATAGGGACCGCTACATATACAGTGTGTTCACGATACCCGACGATCCCAGATCTCACCTCCTCCCCAACGTCTGGGGAACACTAAATACAGGTGAGAAAGAATGACGACAACGGCTGCTTACAGACCTACAACTGTTACATTTAATAGGAAGCTACACTTTCCCTTCCCCCGTTCCCCTCTGTAGTGAAATAAACTGGTGAGATAGCCAATCACTTGGTAGCATCAGGAGAGCTTCTTATACATTGAAAATGGATGTCCGGAGAAACTTTACATTACTTTGTTCTGTTTGTGGGCTCAGTCCAGAAGAATGGGGAAGTTAAGATTTTCCAGTGACTATTGGTCAGGACTTCTAACCCAGGACAAGAAAGAGGCATTTCTATGACAGTGTTTACACGCACACACAACTTCTGCATGTCCTCAAATGACGGGGTCACCCTAAAGGCTTTGGATGTTTTAATTCTCTAATTGTTTCCACCCAGTCTTAGGAAGAGAACCTTGGAGAATGTCCTCAGTCTCTGGTTGGGTGACATGTTTAGACACCGACTTGTGAGTCAACGATAAGACATTATTTAGGGAACTGGTAAGGCATGGAATAGGGAATTTGACAGAGATAGAGAGAGAGAGGGATGAGAGGAAAGTGAGCGAGATAAAGACTAAAGAGTGAGAGAGGGAAGAGACAGAGAGATAAGAGAGAGGTAGATAAGAGAGGGAGAGAGATATAGGGGAAGAGAGGGAGAGAGAAGATAGGGAGAGTGAGAAAGACAGAGGGGCAAGAGGAAGAGAGAGGCAGAGAGATAACGGTGAAATTAGAGAGATAGAAAGAGGTAAGTAGGTAGGTAGGTAGAGGGAGGGTTAAAGATAAGTAGAGCGAGAGCAAATAGATTTTCAAAGTATGAGAAAGAGTAACTAGAAAATACATTTCCTGCAGAAAATGCGGTGTGCTGAAGTGCAGTGAGATTGAAAACATGCTTGAAAAAAACAAAGAAATGTTGAATAGCTTAATCAAGTGAAGAGATTTGAGTTCAAAAGTCTAAATGGAGTAAACAATGTAATCATGCACACCATTTAACAAATGTAAAATGGTTGGAACCAAATAAAGTGTAAGTTAAAGTAGAGAGAACAAATAGCTAAAGTGATCAAGTTTGCAGAAAGTAATGGCTTAAATCAAGTGAAAAGATTTTAACATAGCATGTCGTAAAAAAGTCAAGTTTATAACTACATTAGCATTTAGCACACAACCGGATATGTATGGAAGAACCTAGCTCTAGCCATATAAACAGGGGTCGCCACACACAAGGCCTGATGCACAACAGGTATATCTCCAATCGATGAATCATTGTAGTGCCAGTGAAACAAGAATACATCCGTCGCAGTTGAATCTTTACATCGTGGGTTCTAGGTTACATATTGACATTGTTAGGCTTGCGACGTCCGAAATGGTTAGCTTTTTTAATAGCTTTCTTGGGCTAGGGCAGGTGGAATTCTCACCCTCTAAGCTCTAAAGCCCAGTTCAGACCAAAGGTTCGCCTCGCAGCGAGACTGTTTTGGAACGTCGCAGGGGAAAAGCAGTGTGAACTGGTCGTTGCAGCGTGGCTGATGCCGTTGCTAGAACACAACGACGTAGCTATTTCTCTTCAGCCAATCAGGACACAGCACAGAACAACTTGTAACGTCACAGCCTTACTCCGTCCCGGTCCCGTACTGTCCACAGTACACCTTAGCTATAACCGTTGTTATGGTTACATGCGGCCATTCAGACACCTTTTAGTAGGCCTACTGCCATTCCGACAGTCTACCAATCAGTGGTGCCAACCTCAGCTCAACATTTGGGGATCATAAATATTTTGTTATGTGTCCAAAAAGTAGCCATTTCAGTATTATTTATCTGTAATTGATTAGATGAATTCCAAATTTTGGTTGTGATGATGTATGAAATAACCCATTCCCTCAATTGACGACTGCATTTTACAAGTGTGTTACGAGTGGCGGGGCATGCACTCATTTAACATGCCCTGGGAATGTATAAATATTTGATGAAACTTAAAACCGGACCATTTATTCATCAGAGTTGGATTTAAACTCAATTCAGGACCACTATTGGAGTGGATTGGAGGAACATTGGAACGAAATTAATGGTTTGGAGTGCTGCAGCAGAATGAATCAAGGAATGGGCACAGTATTGGCCCAAAAGCAATAGGCCTATAATGCGTTTTACAAAGGAGAAAGGCGAGAATATAGCCTAGAGACCCACCCCTTTACACACAAATTCTCATGGGGGATCAATAAAAAGAGAAATCTCTCTACAATTGGAGAGAGATTGGCGTGGGCACCCTGTTTCTGCCGCTGAAGTAGGCCTACCCAAGTGCGGCTCCATATTCTCGGCTTTCTAACTCGCCGTCTTCTCCTTTACATCAGGCCTTTTTACACTGCCAAGCCGGTTCGGTCGCGGCTTGGTACGCCCGGCGATTTCACCGTCTTATCTCACGTTTCCTGTATAAAACCAGCGGTCTAAAATCCCCCGTTCATCACGGCGCAGGCTTTCTTGGTTCACTGGATACGGCGGGTGGCGCACAGTCTACACCTCTTTAGAATCATTTGCATACCCCCGAATGTTTATTATTTTTTTTATGAATGATGGAAGAATGGAAGAATGAGGTCACGTTTGAGTGTAGGCTACAAACGCGATTAACTATTAAGTGCAAACACGCCAACATATTCTTTATTTCGCTGACCACCATCCCGACCAAAGCCTCCTAAAGACAGCTCCTCTGGGCTCCCTCGCAGATCGCACCATCTTTCAACGTCTTTGTTTAATGCGTGTACATGATCAGCAGCCCGCGGTTTCACTTTCTCTCCAGTCAGAGCTGCTCGTGATGCTATCGCTGCGTTGTCTCCGTGGAGTCAGAGCGGACACATCTCTACCCAAGTGGAAGGGAGTCTCAAGGTCCAACATTGTGGAGGTGGTTAGGTCCCAGGGTTTGTAGAGAATACTAATGAAAGAATAATAAAGCCGAAGAATAACAACTGGTGAGCGCTGAATGCAGCCCCTCGCCTCATTACACAGACGGGTACGTATGGCCGAGACACCGATTTAAATTCCCTTTATGGAAGGTAGACACTGAAGGTAGACAGCGAATGAGCCGGGACACAAGAGAGAGAGACAGAGACGGTGACGGGTATACCACTGCCAAGAGCTCAAGTGGCTCTACCTGTTGAAGTGCCGTCTGAAGCTGTCGCTCAGCAGGTAGAGGGCGAAGGGGTTGACGCAGGATGAGGAGAAGCTGAGTACGCGGGCCAGCAGGCTGATGACCAGGTGGGCCAGGGACAGGTCCATCTGCTGGTAGTGGAAGGAGCGGTACATGTACAGCACATGGTTGGGGAACCAGCACAGTGCGAACAGCCCCACGAACACCAGCACGATCTTAGCAAGGCGCTTCCTGGTCTCCATCTGATAGAAGAGGGGGGGGGGGGGGGGGGGGGTAGATAGAAGATAACACAAGCGAGGGGTGGAGGAGAGGGGGGTAGAGATACAAGCGAGGTGTGGACGAGAGGGGGATAGAGATACAAGCGAGGTGTGGAGGAGAGGGGGAAACAGGAGGGGAGGAGAGGGGGAGGGCGATACAGGGTAGGGGTGGAGGAGAGGGGGAGAGAGATACAAGGGGAAGATGGAGGGAGAGAGAGAATGGGCAGATGGGGGAGGAAAGAGAGAAGGCAAGGCGGGAGGGAGGGACAGAGAGGGGAGGAGGGGAGAGGGAAGGTGGGAGACAATGGAGGACAATTGGGTTAATATTTCATTTTCACGCAAAACGTCCACGTGGAGTGTGTGTGGACGGTGGCTGGTTTAAGCAGCCTCACCTAGGCCGGCTGGGTGGGGCTGCACACCTGTCGTGCATTAAGCTATCAATGTGCAACAGGTTAAACCAGCCATCACCACACACACACACACACTCGGGGAGAGCGCTCCAGCACCATCTGTCTGTAACATTATACTCAACCTCTACAAAGAGGTGGCCTACCAAGGTGGCCCGTGGCATGGACATTGCTACAGTGTACACATTTAAATGAAATCTTATCTGGAAGTGTTTATATTACGCATGAAGAGGTTGCTACACATTAAGAACTCTTTATGGAGAGTTATGTTTAGTTTCAGGCTTCCTCAACAGCTCAAGTCTTATGCATGTATGCAAATGATATATAATATCATGAAATACGTGATACATTAAAGTAAAGAGAGGGAGCGATGGACAGACTGCAAAGGAGAGAGAGACAGTCTGACAGAGAGAAGGAATCTGAGATGATGAAAAATCAGATAGGAAGAGAAGGAGGGAGTGAGAAACAGGCGGGAAGAAAGAGACATACAATGTGTGTTTGTTTAAGAGAGAGGGGGAGAGAAAGAGAGAGAGTTACAGAGATGGAAAAAGAGAGAGAAACATGGCTTGAAAGAGGGAGGGAAAGAGAGAGAATATGTGTGAGAGAGAGAGGGAGATGGAGAGACAGGGGGGAAGAGAGAGACAGCTGTCGACAGAATGAGGAGATTAATGAGATGGTGGAACGCAGACATGGGAGTTCAATTAGCATCATTCTGGGGGTGTCTTGGCTGGAGGGCATCAGAGTGACGCCACCCCACTGGGCTGATTCCCTATACATTCGCAATCAAAATCACCGTATGGTATAGTAGTACACCATAGTGTATCTGCACATACAAGGGAAGTGACTTGGTAAGGACGGAGCCTATAAATAAACAAGCAAACAACATAATCAACCAGAAGAAGTCAAGCCAAATATGAATTAAAATTATTTACATACTGAATTATTAATAACCATCAATGATGTAGGCTGTGGAAGGCAATGAGAGAACTAGAGGCTTTACAATTGGTATTTAATCTAATTATAGACTTTAATTTGAATAAATATGAATGATCTACAAATATGTATTACGTGTGCGTGTGTGTGAATGTGTGTTTTTGTGTGTGTGAGTATGTGATAGGGTGGGGGGGGGGGGTGAAAGGCTGTGACTTGGTTATCCACAGATCTGGGCCTTGAGGCTGGGCAGCATGAGGCCTCAACGCTCGTCATTACCACAGAAAAATTGTAATAAGAACTCAATAAAAGTGTGAAACTGGCAGCTAAAATATTGGAAGAACGATTTCATATCCACCCAAAATACCAGGCGTATGTGTTTCTTAAAACACCATTCCTCCATATTACCTTTGCCAAAACATCTGGCTAGCTCTCTAGCTTTAGCAATTGGTTTACCGAGCCTTGATGAAGAAGGCCAAAGAGTGCAATTTCTTTGATTCTTTTAAAGCATTTGATTTATTGGCGTTCGACAGTGGAGTCGTGGTGCCTGGAGATGTTGGTATACTCTTAATTCTCTAAAACGCCCCGTCCAGCAAAGGATTAACGTGCTGTTTTATAAACAGTGACATGTGAGACTACTCTTGCATTTTCAGTTCACCACCAATAGACCAGTAGTATTTGCCCTTAACTTCTGCTGCTTGGCATCAGGGATTAAAGATCATTATGAAATCAACATTAGCCACAGAAAAGGGGCAGATTTTGCAATAAATACTGGCCCACAGACTACAGGTTGAGAGAACTAATTATTACATTTGAGTGAACTATTCCTTATTCCTTAGTCCAGCTACGCATGAAAAATGTACAACTATTCCCTCAGCTTGTAAGTATTCTATGGACCAGTAATTAGGGGTTCGAGCAGCGAAGCTGCTTGGTCCGATAAAATATTTTGTTGTTTTTACCCGCAAGCGTCCTCGTGTAAACGGGGCCTTAAAGAGCATCTACAAGATGAGTACACGAGTTGAGTTCGTTGAGATTTAGATTGTGTTCGATTAGAGTTTGTTGATATTTCTTGCATCCCTAATACCCATCACTCGTGAACTCCTGATTGATTATATTAAGGACTTCAGCCGGCCGTTCTCTCTCTCTCCCTCTCTGAAGAGGGGTCAATACTTCCTCCCGCTCATTATCATGTTTTCTTAATCAATGTGCTGCATGTAGCTCTGTAAGGTAAAATAAGGTTTGACCGATTTTATATACATGAAAAAAATAATTCAAATAATAATTCAATAAATGTTGATATTGGGGTGGGCTGCCTAAAAACTCCCTCAGACCGTTTGCTGGCCGTTTTGCCATTGTTTTTTCAGTTTGTGATCTCATCATAGTCCAGCTTTTCTGAGCAGTTTGGCAAAGTTTTGTCCTCCTCGATCGCGTGGCCAAAGCAAGCTGTCTGAGCCTCGCTGTGATCCTGGGCTTGCTATTGTTAGAACTCACTACAGCCGTCCCCACGGACCCCCGTGTGTGGCGTCCCAGCCTCGGTGTGTTCCTACCAGCCGGCTGGAGGCCGTCCCAATAAGTCTCCCCCGTTCCTCCGCCGCTTCTCTGCGGCCCAAATTATTTGGTAGCGTGTTTAGAAAGCGGTCGTTTCTGGCTGCGCGCCTACATGCCGGGGTCTTTGACGATCAGTCCTGCCTTGCCGTCGGGGGGCCGGTGGTCCAACCCAGGCGACTGGGAACATGAAGGGTCCAAACATGAACCCTATCCGACAAGATTGTCAAAGCTATCTCTCATGAGGAGGATGAGGCCCGTCTGGCACTTGAGGACGTCATTCCCGTTGATATTAGGAATAAATAATGTGTTTGTGATTATTTGTGTGATTCAGAATATGTTCGTTTCATCAGACTCATTGTATTCTGTTCGATCCTTCATTTAGTTCTGCAGCCACTCTTTCAGACCCACGCTGTTCCAAAGAAGTGAGGTATTATCTCCAGGAGTCACAGCGTAATCAGAGGAAGGTATTCAACTGTACAAACGGTC
>OLKM01001475.1:35000-37500 GCA_900291075.1 Melanogrammus aeglefinus
GGGGCGGAGTCACAGCTTGTTTCCTGTTTAGTCTCTAAGCCAGGTATTCTCCAGAAGAAAACTAAATTCACACATGTGGACGACCCTTGAGAGGGAGGTTTTAACATGTGCGTTTATAAAGGGGCCAGTTTCGCGATGTTGATTTGAAACCTCTAAAGGCACTGCTGGCCGAGGTTGGGTTACTCACGACGCGCATACACAAATATATACACATATTTGGTCTTATCTGCCGTCAGACTTCAGATATTTCAGAGGGTTTGTGAGACCAGGTCCCTAATCATGGATAGAGAGCGGACGAGATTTTCCTTTATTTTGTCTTTCCTGTATTAGTACTGTACACAGTAACATTTAGGGCATTTAGCATAAGCTTTTTTCAAAGCAACTTACAACCAATCATCCACAGACGGCGGAGTCACCCATGCAAAGCGACAGCTAGCTCCTTGTGAGTGTGTCTTACCACATCACATATTCACATTCAACCTGGTGTTTACAGGTGGAAGAGGGGGGTGTAAAGCTTTACTTATAACAGCCCTTTATCCCAATTATTGTTCTGAAAGGGTTGCACGAATGATACTGGGACATCTTGCGAAAAAAACGTGCAACAAGGGCTTCTAACATAAGTCATAGTGGTGGATTCATGTTGAAATATACGTCCTGGATTCAGACACTTCTATCAGCGAGGCTGGGAGCTCTCCCAGCAGAGACTAGAGAGGGTCCAGCACGCTGCCTCAAACCTCAGCGGTGTGTAACACTCCAGCAGCTGGTTGCACCAGCAGAACGTAAGGTCCCACTTAGGCTACGTTGAACGTAAATACCCCAAACGTTCGACTTTACACTCTACTAAAAAAATAGCAGTTGCACCAAGCAGATAGTTTCAACGTAACACTAAGTTATAACTTATATTTTACACCTCCCCTCTAGCTGGTGTAAGTTCCCTATAAAGACCGTTAAATACGTTAAAAGAGTTCAACACAAAAGATATTCGTTTTGAGCAATGGGAGTTTCAACGCGGTTTGCGCCGGGAACAGATTGTCTGTGAACGTATCGATCCATTTCTTCTTCTTTACAACGACCTGCAGCACAACACAAACCGAAATCCGGCTCTAAGTCCAGCGATACAAGTGTCCTTGGCTCAGAGATATTTTTATACAATACCTAGTTGGTGACTCTGTCCAAATAAAAACAACTTGAGCCCACGTACAAACCAACATTTCTAGAGCTATTCCATACAATGGAACACGACACACACAACGAATAGCATACAAAGCATATTTATTTATTTATTATAAAATCCGCCATCAAATAGCTTAACCTCACGCCTATACCGTCCAAGTAAATTTTAGAGAATAAATGACTGAAACTGTTTTGTTTGCCTTCTCATTTGGGTGCTACTGCTAACGCGTCTTCACTCGGATAAGGTGGAAACTTGCCAGTACTTCCTGTTTACATTGTTGGCTGTCAAAGATTGTCTTGAAATTATCTAAATCTCATTAAAAGCGCCACTGGTACAATTAACGCACTACTAGTAACGTTACAACTTAAGTTATGGTGGTGCAACCAAAATTTAGAACACCTTTAGTTTGAAACTAGCTACGTCGAGCGTAGGGTTAAGGCGGACTTTACACCCGAACTTATGATCGGCTTTACATTCTGCTGGTGAAACCGACTGCAGAACACTCCACAGAAGCCATGAGAGAGGAAAGCTGTTTCACTCTGCCCACATGACAGCCTGCAGGCTGATAGGGGCCGGAACAACTCATCGTCTGTTCTTCTGCAGTTCTGCCATGTCACCTGTTGGCCAACCTGTGTTTTTTTTTTTAAACATTTATTTTCGTAGTAGGAAACGCGAAAGGGACTCTCCCTTTTCTTGCGAGTCACAATGTGGAACTATACAAACTAAGTTGACCTGACCTGAACAGGCTCAGAAACCAACGATTGCATCAACGTCATATGATTTCACCCACTATTGGAAGTGTTGGCACATGCATCACTGTTTTCCCATAGAATCAGACATGCAAGCAAGACAAACGCATCACATTACATCCTCACTATTGTTCTGATTGAAGCTCACTCCTCTAAAACACACAGCCTGCACTTTGAATTATTTACGTGGCAGCAATTTTGCCTCCATTCCTTTCTGACAGAGGTTTGTGAGCGCAATCGGGGCACACAACTGATTGTCAAGGGTTTGATTTATATGTATTTGATTTTTTTATCTAGTTTTTTTGCCACCGGCGCACCCGGTGGCTGACTGCTATTGATATGCTGTTCGTTCTCCTCCAGCTGCTGGCAGTGATCATCTATCAGGTATTGTCATGATGTGTCTGTTTCCTTGTCTTGTTTTGGTGTGTTTCCTGTTTTACTTTGGTATCTGTCTATCCATCTGCTGTTTCTCCCCATGTCAGGTTTCCCTCCTGTGTGATTAGTGCTCCCTCCCCTAATGTGTTTCAGCTGTTACTCGTTGCGTGCCCTGTGTGTGTTTGGAATTTTAAACCCTTGT
>OLKM01001475.1:42500-62500 GCA_900291075.1 Melanogrammus aeglefinus
AGCAAGTAATGATGAGCCAACTGTGAATGTATTGGAGTCAATGTGTTACTTTACAACCGTGCACAGACGGACACGCACGCACGCACGCACGCACGCACGCACGCACGCACGCACGCACGCACGCACGCACGCACGCACGCACGCACGCACGCACGCACGCACGCACGCACGCACACACACACACACACACACACACACACACACACACACACACACACACACACACACACACACACACACACACACACACACACACACACACACACACACACACACACACACACTTCCTTCATGATATGTTTTCACATCAATGGCAATCCTAATAAGAGTGATTGATCCATTTGTTCAAAAACTATACATTACTATATTACTTAAATCAATCTCTATCTCTAATGAATTGAAAATGCAACTTCTGGCATCAAGGTTAAGAGTCCAAGGCTGATTCATGGACCTAATGTTAATAAACAGCCCTCGTTCCAAAGAACTAAAAGAGTAATATGAGACCTGCTCAGACAGTATAGGATGGCGGAGAGGGGGCCATACACACACTTCATACACTGCAGTTCACAAGATAAGATCACCTTTCTGGAATTTATTTTATATCTAGAGTCTGGAAGACGTACTGAAAATGGCAGACACATGCTTATCTGAAGAAGTGCAGACAAGAGAAACAAGCAGAGGAGAGGAGAGAGAGAGGAGAGAGAGAAGAGGAAAGAGAGAGAAGAGAAAGAATATATGAGGAGGGAGACAGGAGGAGAAGAGGGAGGAGAAAGAAGAGGAGAAGAGGAAAAGAGAGCAGGGAGAGACAAGAGAGGAGAGAGAAAAGATTGATGGTAGGGTTAAAACCAAAAACCAACTGAAAAAGAAAAAGGACGCCCAAGAGATTTACACTTGGGGTGGATTAAGGTTTTCTGGCACCACGGTCTTCATTCCTTCTCTTCCGGCGTCAAATCCTGGTCAAGGAGCCCTTGGACTATTATGGTCTGTCCAAATGTTTCGCCTTCAGCCCTCACCCAGACAACAGGACGAGGATTACACAAATGATCATTTCTGGCTACCTGAGGCGAACCAAAGGCCCAAGGTGGATACAAGGTTCAGACCGCTGCTGAAGACGTACCGTCGAGACAAATGTTTTCAGCCGAAACCTTTTAATAAAGTAGGAATCCAACGAAGGGGGGGGGGGGGTTTGTGAAAATGTCTGAAGGCTGAGCCTTAAGGCCCTTTCACACCGCGGACGTAACGAATAAACGACACGAAATTGCGAAATATTCGCGGCCAAATATTTCGCATCAAAACCATTCACACCGGCGGCGACAGGAATAAGCGACAGATGCGACAATTATAAACCAAAGTTTCGCGCCGCGGGAGTTCATTCAGAAAATGATGGATTCAGCAACATCCTCAAGTGATGATGAGCTTGTCCTCCGCCTCCTCACCTCCAAAAAAAAGAAGCTGTAGCTACGTCTTGACCACATGTCAGCTGATCAGCTGTCCTAGAGGAAACTCCGCTCCACCGCGAGGAGCGCTTTTTTTTTTTTTTTTTTTTTAATGAAGCTCCGGTCGGCTGATATACGGGAGGATAGGCTACTGTAAACCAGCGCAGATCAGCTGTGTTATCAAAGCGTCACCATGCTGAAGCACCGGGTCTGTTTGAGATGCGGTCATGAAGTTAGAGGCTACTTTCAAACTCTTCAGGCAGTGATCAGTTATCAGTGTCTGCAGCTGTTTGGCTCGTAATCACTGGTCTCTGTGTTTTAGCGACCGTGCTGAGTCTGTTACAATTGGATATGTTCTGGGACGTTATGTAGGCCTACTTTGTTTTTATACTTCAATGACGTCATGTATGTTTTGAGAAATCATGTATTCTAATTTAGTACTTGAAAGCACATAACCTGATAGCTATTATACCAGTAGCTATTATACAACAGGTAACATTTGTCTCTTTTCCCCTCCTCTCTCTCTTGTGCGCTGCACCAACGTTTTAAACAGAGATCCGCTACATCTGTCGGCTTTGTTTGTTTATATTTCACAGAACAACTCCCATTGAACACGGTCGATTCACTGCAGTTAATTTAATTTAATCAATTACATTTTTCTTCTTATGAAACGTACAGGCGGGCCAGTGATTCGTGTGGGCGGCACTGGCCCGGCCAGGCCCACTCCTACCTACGCTCCTAGATAAATAACCAAGTCCAGATGCTTTCGATTTAAAATTCCTTTGAGATAACTATGAGCGGGACAAATGAGAATATTCACTGGCTATACTCCGGTTTGTTTACGTTTAGCAAAACCCCGCGACCGCTGCCGTCTTGTTACCAACTCTACTACATCCAACAACAACTCATTGATAGCCAAGATGATCGGCAATGCTTTGCCACACATTGTCCTTCAGATCATTGTCCTTGTAATCTTTGTGTTGTTTGTCAAACAAGACAGGGTAATGAGAGACACAGACAACAGATCCGGCATTGTTGTCAGTGTTGTGACGTAGGGGTTGTGACGTACCTCATTTTCACGCCGAAAAAAAATATTAACGCGCGAATTATTCGCACGAAAAATACGACTCCGGTGTGAAAGGGCCTTTAGTTGTATGACAAAACGGAATGTTATGATGTCCTTAAGAATAACATTTTACACTGAATGAACGATGTCCTAAGATTATATTGGCCATAAAAATAAAAAAATCGAGTGAATTCTGGTAACAAGGCTTGTAGATGATCTATACCACATAATATGGCCTGGTATATAACATTAGTAGTGATTTGTATTAGTATGGATTTCATTATGTCAGTTTATGTTAGAGATCTTTTTATTGAAAGTATATTTGGATTATGTTGTGTTAAATAAGTGTCTATTGTTATGTATTTTAAGCAAACACATAAACTGCCCCCACATAGCCACTAGGAAGCAGGATCAAACACATAAGCTGCAATAACTACTCCAGCCACAGATGGCAGCACCTTTAGACAGGTGAGGAGGGCGGAGCCATTACGTCACACAGGCCACGCCTACTTCACATAGGCCACGCCCACGTGATAGAAACCATCGCGTAGAGACTCGGGCCAAAGTAGCTCTTCAGTATTTCTCTCCACACGTGTTAGATACAATTCCCTCCCTTTTGCTTCATAGTTACCATACCGAAATACTTTTAACAAATAAAATGAGTTAAAAGCGACCAAGGATTGGACTACTTTCTTCAAAAACGCGACACTATTTAAACAAACAATAGGCCTAATTGTAATTAGTTTGAAATTTAATTTAATTTCCAACTAGCTTATGAGCCCAAATGCCCAAACACTTATTGTCTGAAACGGAACCAGCTCATATTCATAACAGGCTAACCAATAAATGTATCCTAACTCTCCTCACCTTAACTTATCTTACGGTATCTTACACTTGATGTCCAAACACGACTAACTATAACTGTTTGAACCATTTTAACTATTGGTGGATTATGAACTGGGAATTAGTTGACAATGAAGTAAATGCTGATGTAAATGAGTGTTTGCATTACACTCTCTCTTTGTGTTCATGCATATTCAGCTTGTGGTTCCATGTAAATTCCAGGTAAACATACCTTGTGAACATGCACATTTAACAAGGAAGCCTCACAGCAGTTTGATATCTCTCAGACAATGCATATGTGTGTGTGTTTGTGTGTGCGTTTATGTGTGTGTGGTAAATGTGCGTCTGGCTGGCTCCATCTGCTCTGTGTGAGAGCGTTGACTCATAGTTTGTTCGTCAGCGGTCCTCCAAACCTCGGGGTTGGCTAAGGGCACGCCCGCAGCAGCGATGCGCTCATGAGGACCTAGTCTCGCAAAGCAAGACCAAACTACAGCAAGTAGAATGGTCTGGAACCACACTGTTTTTATTTCTTTAAACCAATCACAATCGTCTGGTTAACCCCGGGAAGCAGCAGTGGTGTCCGTGAGGGGGAGCACAATACGGGAAAGCCAGCAACAGGTAGAGGAGGAGTAGCGGTGGAATCCGACGCTAGCGCTATGAGACGCTTTCCATTTTCGCTCAGCCAGACTATGAGGACCAGACCTCAACTATGTTATAGAGCTAAAAATACAATTGGAAACTAAATAAGGTTGCATAAAAAATCAGCTGTTGAGAACTTCTCTTAGATGAATGCATGCTTAACTCAGTTCAGAATAGTTGCTTAGTGTCCGGTGTGTGTGACATCCGAGGCAACTGACCCCCCGCAACTAAAACCACACCATTGATCAAACCCTGGCTACAGCCCTGGCTCAGGGTACGAGGGGCAAGTCCCCCCATCGTCCTGATATTCCCCTAGCTTATATTCCCCTTGGTTCCATCTTAGTACTTAACTCTTTCATCTAGGTTCCTTACAGCAGCTCAGGGGGTATTCAGTTGCTCCCACCCAGCTAGCAATTGGAACCAAGATGTTCACTTGGTAAATGGGCCCATGCTCCCGCTGGCTGAACTTATTTGGCTAGCTTAGCTCTTAACGTTTGGGGTATTATTTATTTTTTGTACTCAGCGTATGCTTTCAATGTTCTGGTGTGATTCTGGTCTGATCACTGCAGAGCGAGCCCCAAGGGGAATCTGACCCCCAACCAAAAAGCACTCGGTCTCATGAAGACGAGGGTAACCATTGAGGTACCCCCCCCCCCCCCCCCCCCCCCGCTGCCACTCCAAGACATCAAGGTGATGCATGCCTGACTAAAGAGTTCAAACGATGAACCGTCTCTCATCACTGAGATGGGACCTTGAGCGGAGGACACAGATGAGACAGACTTTCTCACCTTCATGTGAATGGTGTTCAAGAAGGTTCAAGCCGGAGAGGAACGTCCTTACAAATAAGAGGAAAGAAGAAGTACCTAAGTTCATAGTGTTATCCCTCAGAAGAAGGGACTTACTCAACCATGTTCCTTTTGCTAGGCCAGACACTAATAAACTCCTCTGGGTTGAAATATGATTCTTTGAAAGGGAGGAGAATGGATACTTCCTAAGATTTTAGGTGGTTTCGGGACAAGAACACATCCAAAAACATAAAGAGCACTGTACAAGGGTCCATGTATTTGGTAAAAGTCATTCCCTGGCAATTTCCATAGTTGCCAAGGCAAGTATAGGAAAGCGACCCATAGGTCAACCATTTAGTAAACCAAGACATCTCAGACTCGAACTCGAGACTACGAAAGTGCCCTCAAAGAGAGGAGTCCCTTCACAAGACGGGGCCAATGACCTCAAAGACCTGCCGTCTGATCAGTTTTAGGGCCCTATCTTCCTGCGCGATTGACTTTCTCACTGGCGCATGTGCCGTTGCTAGTTTGCAACTAGCGCAGAGCGTTCTATTCCCTCCTGCGCCACGCGTCAGTAAATTAGGGAATGATCTTGCGCCCCAAGGGGTGGAAGATGGACTGAAGTTGTGGAAGAAAACCTTATTCCATGTGTTAATTAGGCCATATTATTTGGCCATAAACTGAGCCATTTGAAGTTTGAAATTCATGTGCATCTGTCTCATCAGAGACTGCAGACGCGCTGTCAAAATATCATCTCGTCAGATTCAAATGAGCTCATGGCTCTTAAAGGGGTTGGGAGCTTGCACTCTCATTGGTTTATTGCACGTTACGCCAAAACCACACCTACGGGTAATTAGGCTACTTCAGACCAACCCTTTTTAGATTTGCACCGGGCGCAAAAGTGATTTTTGCGACGGTAAACTAGTGACATCGCCATAGAACCGCCCACAAAGCTACTTACGCTTGGCGCTTCTCACTGGCTTTTCAGACCATTAAAATACATACATAATTATTGTTAATGAATGTTTATCTGTGAATCTATAATATGAATTGTGCATTCCATGCTAGGCTACATGCTATTTGCTGAAATATTTTTTTTTAATGATTATTGATCTGGGGATTAGATTACTAGATTACTAATCATTTGTTTAGTTCATGATTTTGTGCATTTGGTATATTAAATACATGATTTGAGAACCCAGTCATTGACTATTGGAGTATATCAGAGCAGTGCATTGAAATGTACCATTTCTATTCGTGTTCTATTTTGTTTCCATCCATTCCACCCTGTAAAATTTGTGGATGAAATTATCTGTTAGTAAAGTAATCCGAGTGCACCCCCTGTTTTACATCATGATGAATTCCACCAGTGACCGACTCATCATCATGAACTCTCCGCTTACCGCTCTACGTATGTGCACTTTTGACGGCGGCGTTGTGCGTGTGCGTACCTGTCTCTTGGTGTGCTCGCTGACCTCGCCCGGCATGTTGTGCGCGCTGCGGACGAGGGTGCGTGCGATGTGGAAGTAGTACACAGAGATGATGCCGAGGGGGATGAGAAAGTACACCAGGAAGATCATCACCGAGTGGATCTTGGGGTGCATCTGATTGGACAGCGGGTACGGCACGCAGTTCACGAAGGTCACGTTACCGCTGTGACCCTGAGGAGGGGAGACATGGGAGGGGAGAGAGGGAGGAGGGTGGGGGGGGGTAGAGGTGAGTTGAGGGATGGCAGGAGGATACGAGAGGAGATGAATAAGAGGAGGAGAGAAGATGGAGAGGAGAGACAAGGGGAGATGGAGAGGAGGTGGGGAGAGGAGAGTTGAGGGGACAGAAGAAGAGGAGAGCGATGGGGAGGGAGGGGAAAGGAGAGAAGAATGATATGAGGATATGAGTTAAGAGGAGAGGAGAGGAGATGGAGATGGAGGGAGGAGAGAAAAGGGGGAGCAAGGGGATTCAAAAATGAGATACAGACATTAAGAGAAATGATCAAACTGGCAATACGTGTGTGATCAGTGGAGACCATAAAACTGATGGGAGAATGGCATAATGGCGGCACTTCTAATTCATAATCTGAGCGTAATAAGATTCATAGGTGCAATGGGAGCGGTAAGCCTTATGAGACGCTGTGGGGGAATGAAAGCAGACAGTTTGCACAAACTTATTTGGGTCTGAGTGATGCATGGTTCGTGTTTAGGCTAAAGGACGAGGCTGCTGTGTATTGGAGGGGAACTAAGCACGGTTGTGGCACTTTAATAAACAAGTTTGTAACCGTTGCTGTTAATATAAAACACAATTAGCTGCTTAGTGGTAGCAGTAATAATAGTAGAAGCGGTATAACTCTAGTGGTCTTAGTTCTATTAGCACAATTAGTATCATCCTCGTCGTTGCGTAATAGTGTGTTGTTCGCTGTGACAACTGTCAGGCTGTGATTGGTCACCTGCATGGAGACGACCTGGGAGAATATGGCCTCCGGGACCGCCAGCAGCATGGAGAGCAGCCAGATAGAGACCGCCTTCAAGCACGTCCACACCACCGCACCGGACGTCTGGATGTCCATGGGGTTCACTATGGCCTTGTACCTAACACACACACACACACGCACACGCACGCACGCACGCACGCACGCACGCACGCACGCACGCACAGCACACACACACACACACACACACACACACACACACACACACACACACACACACACACACACACACACACACACACACACACACACACACACACACACACACACACATTCAATAAAATAACAATGAGCTTAATGATGGGCTTCCCAAGCTTCATAAACACATCATGAAATCCCTGTTGAGTTTCTCGCCATGTTTTCCCATTTCCGCAGTAGAATTCCAAAATGGCAAAAAAAGAGTAAAACAGAAATCATTAGCTAATTTCCCTCCAAATTGTTTTGTGATGACGTTAACATGTCATTCACATTGGTTGGCCGGACATTCAAACCAATGATGTCATTACATGTTGTTGTGCTCTGTACATGTTCTGGACATGTTCTTCCATGTTTGGTCATATGATCCTATGCTACGCTTCCAAATGTCATATTACTGAAGTAAGTTATTTACTTATAGTAAGGGACACACAGACTCACACCTACATGACACATACACACACACACACACACACACACACACACACACACACACACACACACACACACACACACACACACACACACACACACACACACACACACACACACACACACACACACACACACACACACACACACACACACACACACACACACAAACAGCACAACATTCAATATCATCCTCATCAACATCATTATCATCATTTTCTGCCTCCACCAGAAAAGCAAGTTTGCTGAAGAGTTGGTTGCCAGTACTTTCCATTCAGTCATTTCTTGCTCGTGAACACACATACGGTATACTTTCTCTCCGACACTCTGCACTCTGAGAAAGAGAGAGAGAGAGAGAGAGAGAGAGAGAGAGAGAGAGAGAGAGAGAGAGAGAGAGAGAGAGAGAGAGAGAGAGAGAGAGAGAGAGAGAGAGAGAGAGAGAGAGAGAGAGAGAGAGTGTACATACAGTGTTGTATGTTGTCGAAATAAACACACAACTTTACACACACAAACACATACTGGCAGGCGAACAGCAGGGTTCCTGAGGCAACAGCTGTATGGGTACAGTTTCCCAGAGTGCATTGCACACAAACGCAACAGACGGAGATAGGACCACCAAACTAATCATTTTTTTGGCGACATTGCTCCTGCCTTTTTAAATTTTCTAGCTTTAAATGTATCTGTTGAGACACATGCACACACATCAACACATGCACATACACACCCTTCCGCAACCTACACACACATTGCACACACAAAACACACAGAGACCACAAACCCAGCCTCACCCATATAGCCTGTTTTCTTGTACTTTGCCCCCCCTGCAGTACTCAGAAAGGCTGGGTTCTGCGGGATAACATAAAGGTCAACCCATCAATAACATTATGTAGGCAGGCTAACGTTAGTCAACGGGAAGGTCACAGGAAAACCATCAGCCAGACCTTTACCTGCCTTTAAGGAAGCCCAGAGGGAAAGACATCAAAAACACAACCAGACGACCAAAAGAAAAGTACGATTATAGAATAAGGTTCTGTATATTCGGGTACTGTATATGCGTAACTTTTGTTATCAACATTACAGAAACCAACAAACAATTACAAAAAAACCGCCAATCTAATGTTACGTCTATGTTATCCACAATAGACTAAGTTGCTGGTTTGTATTTACCGGAAACCTTATCTTTTCCTTAACCGTAAACGCCATTGGAAATGAGATTTGCTTTCATAATTTCTCATTTAGAAGATGCTTTTAAGAGACCTCCAAGTGAATTTGAAGAACATCAACATGAACAAGTGAATCAATATAGCGCCAACTGCAAATTGAAGTGATCTAAGGGCTGATGAAGTTTCCAGAAGAAACTAGATACAAGTTGTTTTTCTATAAACTAAGTGCTCCTCAAAGTACAAACCTTGCAAAGCGAGTAAGTACAGTAAATATAAAACCAGCAAATATTAGAAACATCATGCAATATTATATAATTTAAAACATTTTCATATTTCCATAAAATATTATTAAGACAAACTAGATATTTTTATTGTGTATTTTTTTTATAGAATAAATGATGATATCCTGAAATCATGATTGGACTTTAAATGGATTTAACTTTGAGTTGTACCATCCAATTAGCCCGCATGCTAACAGATTGGCATACGATTTCAAAAGGGTTAAAGGCACAACATAAGAAGCAGCCTTGTTGCTCAGCTTGGTGCTAATGTCGGGCTAGGCGCTACGTGCGGCGTACCCCCTGGTCATGATATCAGCTTGTTGATGGAAAACTCATTTCCTTGTTGCACAGCTGTGGTGGGCTCCTGCGGTGTGTCCGAAACCCTGAGGGCTCCTAATGAAGGCCCTTACGAAGCGCGGACCCGCTAACGAGCCCTGCGACGGCGACCCATCGGGCCCTGGGGCCGTTAAGCTTCTTAATATGCCAAATAGATTGTTAGCATAATGATCTAAGTGGTTTTCTGGGGTGAGTAACCCTTCCTACCATTAGGGCACACGGGAACAACAACCTCTCCAATCTCCTCCCATCCATGTGGCTCATGCTTTCTGTCTGGTTCAGCGATGTGATCTTTGTGGATCCAGATTTTGGTTTGGGTGGAAGTGGTAAATGGGAATCAGGCCATGAAGCCATCTCCATTGTTGGAAATGTTGTCTCGCTGTGGTCATGTGATCTGAGGCTTAGCGGTCGGCGGGGGATTTAACCTAGATTGACTTTCACCTGAAAACATATGATTTTACAATGATACACTGTAATCGCTCAAAAGTAAAGCGGTCAAAATTACAGTCTTCTGTGGCTTGTCTCACAATTCAGACAAAAAAAGTCTGATGACCGACAAACTGAACTCCTAGTCGCCAGGGTGTTTCATGTTGTCAAAATGTTGCAGGAGGCGGGGCTCTGAATGCATGACTGGCTGCAATAAACTTAAAACTCGAACGGGTCTGGTAAATTGTATTAAAAAGTCTGTTGAAGTTTAAATCAGCACCATGTCAACTGCCACTGCAGGAATACTGTTATTAACATCCTCTTCTGAAAGCTTCCTCCACTCGCCGGAAGGACTTTCTTTCTTTTTTTTCTTTAACATCGTGGGACCACTGGCTCTCCGATACGGCTCCCACAGTAGGAAGCGCTGAAGGTGACGAGGATCTAAGGTGTTAACGGGGTCAGGTGCCAGTTTGATTCCGTCATCTTAATTAGTGAACCGCGGTGGTCGGCAGCCGGCGAACATGCATATGACAACACCTGTTCGAATCCCTGCTGCTGGTGATGATTTTTTTCCTACACTGCTTCATACCAATGTTCTGAAGAATCGAAGTCTGCAACATCGACCTTGTTTCAAGAATAATCACTGACAAATGAGTCCAATTTTTCTTGGATTTTTTGACAACCTGACTGGTTTGTAAAAAATCTCATTCTTGTTCTATTAATCACGTTGATCAGTGAATGCAACGGTTATCATTTGATTGTTGGTATATATAACTGTGTATACATTTACGGTTCACAAATTCAACGTGTTATGTTTTTGTTTTTTGTATTTGGGAAATGGACGGCCAGTATTTGATGAAAGAATGGTTGTACTGTGTATCCCCATGTGCGGTGTCCTTTTGGCCTCACAGTGCAGCCTCAATTCACAGCAGAGAGAGAGAGGGAATACTTAAACGCACATACAGAGACACAGTGGTATTCCCAGTGGTGAGCACGGCTGACACTAAGAAGGTCAGCGGTTCAATACCCATGGGCTAGGGGGGGGTCTCTCTGTGTGCTGTGTGTTCTCCCATGCACTGTTTCTCCCAGTGCTCTGATGGGTTTCCTCCCAGTGCGAAGGTTTACTTCAACATCTCGAAAAACATACGAGTAACTCTCCTGCCTGCCCGAATACCCAGACATCCAAACTCTTGTTAAGATACGTTCAGAGGATGAATCTCCCCATGGGAACAATAACTACATGAAAGCTAATAAAGAAATAAACAAGGGTTTGAATATCAATACACTTTATTAATCCCAGACAGGGTGTGTCAGAGCATCAAGTACAGGACAGGAACAGGAGTTGAAGAGAAACAAAGATAGAAAAATTGAGAATATTCTAGACAGCAGTCCTGTAAATGTAAAGGGTAAATGTTAGCATGAGACAGTCAAGGTAGACATTATTGACATTATATGCTACGTAAAAATACCTTGAAGCTCAGAGTTGTCTCACTGCTACTAAACACCACTAACCAGCCAACATCAGAACCAATCCAAAAAGGATTGCATGAAACATTAGCTACCCTCATTCAATTTAATCTGTATTGTGCTGTCTAAGAATACAACACAACAGACATCCTACTCATAGCTCCCCCACTGTTTAAACACAATAACCGTGATTCATAAGAGGCATATAAAGAACAAACAATGCAAGATATGCCGCAGTGAGCTGGACCAGGGGAGGGAGAGAGATGGGGGATTTGGGGACACGTTTTGCGATGGTATCAAAGAGATTAGCGAGACCTCTTGCCCAGCACGGCTTATCAGGCGCTCTGCAGTAATTCGTTCCAGCGATCGAGACCTCGTCATCCCGACCACAGACCAGACCACACCGTAACTAAAGCCCACCTCCCCCTCACCCAAATGGACGTGCTGGCCAGAACCTTATTAACGAAGGCTGATGTGCAATTAAGTGACTGAACAAGACAAACATCCCCTCTCTCTCTTAGGCTGTGTGATAACAAGCATCAGTGTATTTGTTATGGGGAGATTATATCTTGATCATAGCTCTCTACTTAATGTAATTTAATAATCTCTTCTTCTCATCTTGATATCATGTGATGATTGTTTTGGAGATACACACACTTTGAATTCCATTATCTTCTATTCTATTTAGTTCTCTTCTATTTTTCATTTTATTTCAATTTAGCACACGATTGATCCAAAGGGTCCTACATTTCTTTCAGATACATTGCTTCAAGGAGCAGGTGGGGGTAAGTATCCAAATCAATGATGACTTAACAGGTTAATGCCTGCAAAAATTGGGATTGAACCACAGACCTATTCTATTTTTCTTATACTATTATCCGTTTTCCCATAGATTTCCAGTACCACAGCTTTATATTTTTGGTTGAACTATGGCACTGAACCCCAGAATTACCCAGACCATAAGGATTAATAACTGGGCAATAAAGGGAGCTAAGGGGAGCAAACGGGAGGAGAGGAGAGGAGAGGAGAGGAGAGGAGAGGAGAGGAGAGAGGGAGAGGAGAGGGAGGAAGGAGGAGGAGAGGAGAGGAGAGGAGAGGAGAGGAGAGGAGAGCAGGAGAGAGGAGAGGAGAGGAGAGGAGAGGAGAGGAGAGGAGAGGAAAAGTTCAGAAGAGGGATGTGGAGGAGAGGGGAGGAGAGACTAATAGTGAGAGCAGGGGAGAGGGGAGGGAGAGGAGGGAGAGAAGAGGAGAGAATGAGAAGATAGCAGAGGAATTGAGAGGAGGGGAGAGGAGGGAAGGGATAGCATTAAAAACCACCAGTTACACTTCTGACACACCACTGCTCTGGGTTTGACTATTATGGTCTGAAAAGCAAGAGAGACCAAGGTTGAATCCCATTTCTTTGCTCAAAGGAAAATCTCAGCCCTAGCCCTCACTGTTGCGCGTTCACGCGCCGTGGAGCCATGTCCCAATACCAGTTAAAGGTAGCTTAAGGGGTAAGGGGGAGGGCTAACATCCCCTCAAAATTGAGATTTTCGTTGGGCACCCTCAAAGCGCTTCAGTTGTGACTTGCTCCCACAATACCTTGCGAGAAAACGGAAAATCAAGAAATATCCTAGACAAGATGGCGGGCGAAAAGATGCGACAGGATTTGAAAAACACAAATTTAAGTGTTTTCTCTGTAATAAACTATTAATTATTTTATTAATTATACTCTGCAGCCCGGCCGCGGACTCTCGGAAGATCTGGATATCATACGACATGAGCCCGGCAGCTCCCCGACCCTGGGCCGCCCGACCCCGGTCCTCGGCCGGGCTGCAGAGCCCGTGATAGGGCTCTGCAGCCCGGTGTTGTGCCAATGTAGGTATCCCCGACAGAAATTGTTTCCCCTGGCGCGGGAGCGCGCATTCAGAGCAACAGCGTTATTTACGCTTGCTTTCGCCCAAGTAAATCAAAACTAACAGCAATTGCTTTGTTTAATTCAATGTTCTGATGTTGTAATTATCTACGAGGTTTTTTAACATGGTCCCACCCATCAAAATAAACGATTTTATTATTTTGGTACGTCGTAACGTCGTACTAGTAGTAGCCTACTGAACGGCAAAACGAAGGTAACCATTTCCTCATGTGATTTGACATAGGCCTATGTAATTCAAGTCCTGGTATGGAATTTGTCGAACTAAATAAACGTCAATATCCAAAATCAAGACCACTGTGATTGTTTTCTGTCTTCAATTACGTCTATTTAAGCTACTTCACTCGAAATGTACTATAGCAGATGAAGTCTGACCATCAAATGATTTATTTTGTGTGTTCTTTAGATAATGCTCTATAACCTCTGTGATTATGAGCAAGTTTCTTCTCTTATACACAAAGTTATGGGGGGGGAAACAGATTATTTCAGACCGTTTACCTGTCTGACAGAATTTGTATCCCCCCCTCAAAATAGACAGATGAAGTCTGACCATCAAATGATTTATTTTGTGGGTTCTTTAGATAATGCTCTATAACCTCTGTGATTATGAGCAAGTTTCTTCTCTTATACACAAAGTTATGGGGGGGGAAACAGATTATTTCAAGACCGTTTTACCTGTCTGACAGAAATTTGTATCCCCCCCCCTCAAAATAGAACAGATGAAGTCTGACCATCATATGATTTATTTTGTGGGTTCTTTAGATAATGCTCTATAACCTCTGTGATTATGAGCAAGTTTCTTCTCTTATACACAAAGTTATGGGGGGGAAACAGATTATTTCAGACCGTTTACCTGTCTGCCAGAACTGATGGATGATGCATGACACAAAGGGTTATTGTACTTTATTTATATAAAAAGATATAAAGAAATTAAATTAAATTACATTAAATTACAAATACGTACATTATATATAATAAAGTTGAAATCTATCACAATCTATCACTCTATTTTGAGGGGGGGATACAAATTCTGTCAGACAGGTAAACGGTCTGAAATAATCTGTTTCCCCCCCCAATAACTTTGTGTATAAGAGAAGAAAACTTGCTCATAATCACAGAGGTTATAGAGGCATTATCTAAAGAACACACAAAATAAATCATTTCATGGTCAGACTTCATCCGTCTATTTTGAGGGGGGGGATACAAATTCTTGTCAGACAGGTAAACGGTCTGAAATAATCTGTTTCCCCCCCATAACTTTGGTGTATAAGAGAAGAAACTTGCTCATAATCACAGAGGTTATAGAAGCATTATCTAAAAGAACCCACAAAAATAAATCATTTGATGGTCAGGACTTCATCTGCTATAGTACATTTCGAGTGAAGTAGCTTAAATAGACGTAATTGAAGACAGAAACACAATCACAGTGGTCTTGATTTTTGGATATTGACGTTTATTTAGTTCGACAAATTCCATACCAGGACTTGAATTACATAGGCCTATGTCAAATCACATGAGGAAATGGTTACCTTCGTTTTGCCGTTCAGTAGGCTACTACTAGTACGACGTTACGACGTACAAAATAATAAAATCGTTTATTTTGATGGGTGGGCCATGTTAAAAAACCTCGTAGATAATTACAACATCAGAACATTGAATTAAACAAAGCAATTGCTGTTAGTTTTGATTTACTTGGGCGAAATCAAGCGTAAATAACGCTGTTGCTCTGAATGCGCGCTCCCGCGCCAGGGGAAACAATTTCTGTCGGGGATACCTACATTGGCACAACACCGGCCGTGGACCGGGCGGCCCGCGGTCGGGGAGCTGCCGGGCTCATGTCGTATGATATCCAGATCTTCCATGGTCTAGTGACTCCAGGTGAAAAATATACTAATATATTATATTATATTAGTAATATTATATAAGTAATGTTATATTTGTCGAAATGTAGTTGTCAATGCATTATAGACATTCGTTATAACCAGATACATAACCACCGCGGGTTGAATTGTCTATGCACTAATCGCTAGTTAGCGAATTACCTCGCGATCTCCGCAACACAGTTCCATGTCAACACTTGCCCTATATTTTAATGTCCCATTTCGCCCATTTGATTGCATGTGGGGTAATGTGTTAGGGCTGGTAGAACGGACTCTCGGAAGATCTGGGATATCATACGACATGAGCCGGCAGGCAGCTCCCCGACCCCTGGGCCGCCCGACCCCGGTCCACGGCCGGGCTGCGGCCCGTGAGCCGGGCGGCCCGCGCGTCGGGGAGCTGCCGGGCTTCATGTTCGTATGATATCCAGATCTTCCATGTTCTAGTGACTCCAGGTGAAAAATATACTAATATAATATATTATATTATATAATATATAATAAATAATATAACTAATATATATATATTTATATTAGTAATATTATATATATTATATATATATAATATATTATATAAGTAATGTTATATTTATCGAAATGTAAGTTTCAATGCATTATAGACATTCGTTATTACCAGATACATAACCACCGCGGGTTGAATTGTCATGCACAAATCGCTAGTTAGCGAATTAGCTCGCGATCTCTGCAACATGGATAGTTCCATGTCAACACTTGCCCTATTTTAATGTCCCATTTCGCCCATTTGATTGCATGTGGGGTAATGTGTTAGGGCTGTAGAACGGACTCTCGGAAGATCTGGATATCATACGACATGAGCCCGGCAGCTCCCCGACCCTGGGCCGCCCGACCCCGGTCCACGGTCGGGCTGCAGAGCCCGTAATAGGGCTCTGCAGCCCGGCAGTGGACCGGGCGGCCCGCGGTTGGGGAGCTGCCGGGCTCATGTCGTATGATATCCAGATCTTCCCAGGTTTGATGACGTCACAGGGTAGGGTTGTCCCATTTGGTAGGGGATCGGTTAGGGGTAGCAATGAGCATGAGCAATGAGGGTAAGGGGTAGGGTTAGGGTTGAGATGTAGGGTTGAGACAGTGAGCAAAGAAATGGGATTGGGCCCAAGACTCCAGGCTCTGTAATCTGTTATCACTTTGAAACTTTTCCTGATCGCAATAGCAACTTTCATCCAAAACGACGTACAGTGAATTCAGAGAGAGGTAATCAAGGGGCAGGGGCCAGGCCACATTGGAGACCTACAGGCAGTAGCGTACCGTGGGGTTTAAGTCAGGGCCTTCAGTAACGAACTCCACCAATGGCCAACCCCCAAACACTCAGACATGCACACAAATTTCATATTAGGTGCCAATACAGCCAACACATCCATAATATGCGCTACTGCATAACATCCACAACAAGACAGTTGATCTTCAGCAACAAAAACAGCCCACACGCACACCACTTTGCATTACCGCAGAGCGAGTAATGCAGCATCACCATCAGATCTTTCCTTATGTCACTCCGCAACCAGATTGCACATCACACACATGAGACAAAAACAAGTGTTCACAGTTATTGTTATTTTCACCAGATGCTTTCGCAACTTCAACGGATTCAATAAAGTAGCCTATAGCGACGATATTAAAAATGCAACGCCCGTTCATTAATCATACAAGTAGGCCTTTATCCCACATATTTTACAACAGCTAGTCCAGCCAGAATATTAAGCCCACAGTCATAGCGGCTGTAGTGGCACTCTGTAAAGTGCCGCACAAAACCATTACCGGCCTGGGTCAGCCCATCCAGCTTCGGTGTAGGTCTTCCTCTTGAAATTAAATCTGTCTTGTCTCCAAACGATAGCCTTGAAAAAGGCAAACGAAGGAGATCAGAAACAGGATCGGTAGGTGCCGTGAAGACGGTGGCCATAGTAGTACACCATCAACTCTGTACCGCCAACGATTCGAAATTCGCTGATGACATCACCGGGGGCTAGCGCCGGCATATTTCTGCATTGTTTCGATTTATTGTCACACAATCCACTCCAGTCCCACGTGATCGGAAAGCCCCTGCCTAAACGCAGTGATGTGTGACACCTCAACATGCCATCTAATTATAATGTAGAACCTCAGGTCCTAACCTCAATCTGCAGAGAAATTCGCGCATGTTCAAGGCATGTTACGAATCGATTAACTTCTGTTGCTGGTGGTCGTTTATTTTTCATGAACATACATCATGTGAGAACAAGGTAGGCCTAGGATAACGCTTGGTTCCCATCGGTATCGAACCTGGGGACGCTGGAACTTTTGTCGCACGGGAAAGAGCTTATTGTTCGAGCAAATACACGTGGGCTCCAAAGCCAGGAAGGTCGGGTTAACCATAAACCATTAACTCAATTAATAACGATATATGAGTTACATTGGAAGTTTGATCGAGAATAATTTCACCACTATAAATCATAAATCAATTAAAATTACCTGTCTGCACTGAGCGCCGTGAGAGTGAACACCGATACGCCCACCGAGGTGAGCTGGATCACAGGGATAAGTTTACACGCCACCACGCCGAAGATCCACTCCTCGAAGAAGTAGCGGAAGGCGTCCACGGGCACGCAGGTCACAAGCAGCAGCAGGTCTCCCGCCGCCAGGCTCGAGATGAAGATGTTGGGCACGCTGCGCATGGCGCTGTTGGTGACGAAGATCTTCACCAGCGTAATGTTTCCCAGCAGTCCCACGGTGATGATCAGGATGTACACCGAGGTCATGACGCATCGTATCACGAAATTCACCGTCTCCCCGTCCCCCGACATCATCCACTCCTCCTCTTCCGAAAAGTTGTGGTAGTCCGATCCTCCCGAGTCCCGGTCCAGGGACAAGTTCAGGAGAATGTCGTTCATCTTTGAGCAAATTGGTGTTTGTTTTATTCCCGCAAACTATTCTTAATACTATACAAAAAATATTCCAGTGCCCCAAGGAGTATTTAGCCAATTGGGTTTCCTTATCCACGGGACTCAACGGCGGGATGTCTGCTGCACGGGAGGCGCGCGCTGGAGCTGTTCCTCCAAGTAGTGCTGAAGCACGAGGGGATCCGAGCGCAAGCTGCGTCGCGGGAAGATTATTTGTTCCTCCACCTCCTCTCTCTCTCTCTCTCTCTCTCTCTCTCTCTCTCTCTCTCTCTCTCTCTCTTCTCTCTCTCTCTTCGTCTCTCTCTCTCTCTCTCTCTCTCTCTCTCTCTCTCTCTCTCTCTCTCTCTCTCTCTACCCTTCCCTCTCGCTTCCCCTTTGCAGGTTTGCGCATATGCACTATCCACTATCCGTCTGTCTGTCTGCTTGTCTATCTGCCTGTCATTCAAGTTGGTGACGTACACAAATTGATTGAAGATGAGTGACACGCTTGAACTGAAGTGCAAGTAAAAAGAGCGAAAGAGAGAGAGAGAGAGAGAGAGAGAGAGAGAGAGAGAGAGAGAGAGAGAGAGAGAGAGAGAGAGAGAGAGAGAGAGAGAGAGAGAGAGAGAGAGAGAGAGAGAGAGAGAGAGAGAGAGAGAGAGAGAGAGAGAGATGGGAAAAAGCCAGAGAGCGTTGGGCAGCTGGGGAGAAGTGTTAGCAGCCAACCACCGCATTTGGCTTTGCGATAAAAAAACATCAGCCTGGTGCTTTTTGACCTGCTTCCTGTGCGCCGACACACTAGAACTGGTTTCTCTCTTCCTTCGAGCTGTCCCTTCAAATCTAGCCTGGTTTCCATCTCGAGGCCTTCCCGGGATAGGCCTGATCGTTACCGTGTTTGCCTGTTTGTGTGTGTGTCCACGTGTCGGTGGGAGAGTGAGAGAGAGAGAGAGAGAGAGAGAGAGAGAGAGAGAGAGAGAGAGAGAGAGAGAGAGAGAGAGAGAGAGAGAGAGAGAGAGAGAGAGAGAGAGAGAGAGAGAGAGACAGAGACAGAGACAGAGACAGAGACAGAGAGCAGTAATTGATCGATATAATATTTTGAATGAATAGGAAAAAAAAAGAAAAATAGCAGTTTTAGGGCAACCAGAACGCATTGGTTGATTGGTGACCGACACGCGATCGTTTCACTTGCACATCACTTGATCGACCTCGATAATGGGTCTCCGCAGACGACACGGCGGTGTTTGGCAGGGATGACTTCAGAGCAGGAAGCGCGCGGCCTGTCAGCTCCGCTCGTGCTCTGATGAGGAGCGGAACGCGGGGAGTTGTTGTGAACTACATTTCAAATATGCTAAAGAAGTCCTCGAGGTGGATTGAGGTTGAAACGCGTCGGGTTGTCAGCTCGCCGCGGCGCCATGACGTTTGCTCACAGCGCCGCGCCTGCCAGGAACGGCAAAGCCATACGGGCCGAGAGGAGACTAGTCGTGAATACAAGATGCCAGGCTTATTTTCTCTCCAACACACCTTGACGGTTTGGAATATATATCCACACTTAAAACGCGTGCTTCAGCAGCCCATCCCTGTCTAGGGAGTTCACATTTTGAGTATATAACATAAAAATTAACGTGTGGATTGACTCATGTACCATATGGATAATTAAATAGCCAGTCATAATGACCGACTTCTGGCCACTAGTTTTTTATGAGATGCGTCTTAATGAAAATTGTTGTGTTTTTTTTTTTCATCCCTCTTTTAATGGCTCTTTCTTC
>OLKM01001475.1:67500-107500 GCA_900291075.1 Melanogrammus aeglefinus
TCGTGACCATTCATTTCTTTTATTTTTCACATCTTTTATACGCTACTAGTCTGGTGTAGAAGGACCTTTAGTCTTGTAGATACATAGCTCTCCTTTTCCCTTTAACACTTTGATGTATGCTTAGATCACAGCCGTTGTATATTTCCTTGAAAGTTTTAAAGTCAACATTTTTGTTAATCTAATACTTTTTTCTGTTTGTTCTTTCTGTGTTTTTGTGCATTTTTCCTCTTTTCCTCTTACCTCACCCTCCCTCCTCCCCCCCTCCATCATCCTCCATCATCCTCCCTCCTCTCCCCCCCTTCTCCCCCCCTCCTCTCTCTCCCTCCCTCCTCCTCTCCCTCCTTCCTCCTCCCTCCCCCCTCCTCTCCCCTCCTCCCCTCCCCTCCCTCCCTCCTCTCCCTCTCTCCCTCCCTCCCTCCTCTCCCTCCTCTCCCTCCTCTCCCTCCCTCAACTGCCTCCTCTCCCTCCCTTCCTCTCCCTCCCTCCCTCTCCCCTCCTCCCCTCCCCTCCTCTCCCTCCCCTCCTCTCTCTCCCTCCCTCCTCTCCCTTACTCCCTCCTCTGCCTCCTCCCCTCCCTCTAGGTCCACCCTCTCTTCATGTGTGACGCTATTGCGCTGGAGCGCTCCTTCAACGTGACCAAGTGCATGGTCCCTGAGCACTTTGAGAAGACCATCTTCCTCAGCGCCATGTACACCTTCACCGTCATCACCATCCTGCTCTGTGTGGCCGAGATCTTCGAGATCCTCTGCCGGAGACTGGGATACCTCAGCAACAAGTGACCAAGCCCTGAGCGAGACCATCGATGGCAACCACCACACACAACTGCCCGTAACCGATACGCATACACACACAAAACAAAGACATCCCGTTTGGGAATGACTCCACGCAAATGGAGTCAGGATATACACTCTTCTGGATGGTGAGGACCTGCAAGACCTCGTCCAGATACCACTAGGATCCTGTGAGAGAGGGGACACCTCACAAACGAAATACATTCTTCCCCTAGTGGCCATATTGGTGGGTTGGGTGGAGGCACATTCTAGAATGTTTCGGGAAACAATGACACAACTCAATGGGACTGCATTCTAAATGCTACCCAGGTGGCAATATGGAATGCAGACCTCAAATGTTTGTGTTGCATTGTCATGGTTTCCAAAGATTCTAGAAGGTTTTCCACCTGACATGGCTATATGATCTATGGGTGGATACGCTCCTTTGGGTCCATGGTAGACATAAAAGGCACTCACACACAAGATGGCTGTGTGTCAGTGTGCCGTTAAGGGACAGGTGTCTCTGACCAATGGCAGGCAGGTGCACACACACACACACACACACAGCACACACACACACACACACGCACACGCACACACACACACACACACACACACACACACACACACACACACACACACACACACACACACACACACACACACACACACACACACACATATAGACCTACGACTGTTGCATTAAAACTATGACCCTTTTTATATGAAACAAAATGTGTAGGCCCCAGTATGCTTTTGGGCCCCTAAATCTAAAAGTAAAACAGCATTAAAAGGGGTACTAATTCCTAGGTACAATAATGAAAAATAAACACAATTAGTACTCACAAACTATTTTTAAAATTAATAATTGCAATTTTTAACATTACATTTTCATCACTTTATACCTCCATATTACTTTCAATGCAAAGCAAGAGGATTAACATATTATAATAATAATATTGGGGTAAATAGTATCACACAAGTCATGACCATGGCAAGTGAGTGAAATTGTAACCACATTTTGAGTTGATCTAGATTTCTTAATTCTTTGTAGTTTTGGCCCTTGTCTGTGACACCGCGCCAAGCCCCACCTCTGCTTCTGGTACCATAGACAGAGTTGCTGTATACACCTATCTCGAGTTATACTTTGACTATTATTACACTTAATACTTTCTTTGATTTTCCATTCGGTGTCACAGTGTACTTTAAAACGATTACCTCTCCTGTTTATCGTTTGCTTTCGTGTTCTATCAGACATCCATCCAACTTTTGTGAAGCGGTATTCATTTTGAGCGTAGATAATCTCAGGAACAATATGATACCACCAGACTTCATTGATTCACTCTTCTCTCAAATCCTTTCAGTCTTTCTCAACTTGTTATTTGTAACCAAACACTTAAGTCGAGTCATCAGAGCACAGAGCCATCCTCGGGACAGAAATTATTTGGATGAATGTCTTTCTGAAACATAGAAAGACATCATCCGGCACTAATTTCAGTCAATTGAGCAACCAGAGATGCTTCTGTAGCAGTGATGACATTTGAAAGCGGTTAATCTTCAAATCTTAATAATGAAACATTTGCTTTTAATTAAATACTAGAATTGTATAGAACTGTGGATTCTTGAATCTTTCAGAGTATTGCATTCAAGAATCAGGTTGACCTCATCGTGTAATCTATTATCAGCGACAGGCAAATATATTTTGATTTCTAAAAGAACCTCACATACCAAAGACCTTCTTCACCAAGCGGCCATGTTGGTAGTTATCCGTGTTTAATACATGGGTAGTAAAATGTATGTCTGGTTAGAAAACACACACACCCAGACACACACGCAAACACACACACACACACACACACACACACACACACACACACACACACACACACACACACACACACACACACACACACACACACACACATATATAATATATATATATATATATATATATGGCTTATATATTTAGAGACAGATATATATAGAGAGAAAGAGTGATAGAGAGCAAGAAAGAAGGAATGACTTCACTTTTGTATTCTGGATTTTTGCTCATGTTGTAAAATATAAAAAATATATGGTAGGTAACTATGCCTCATTTCATTTTTCAATCACTCTGTCAATGTCACCTATCTGCCTTTTATTCTCACGTGTCCTTCACAAATGTCTACAACCACTCTTTGTTCAATAAAAGGGGAATGTTTCACAACCGATGCAGATATTTCAAGCAAATCCTGTGTTTGCCGTTGGTGTGTTGTGTTGGTTTCAGTAAATCTACGATTTTCCTGTCATGAAATGTTTAACAAAAATAACAAATCCCTACTTATCTGGACAACTTAATAACTGTTATTAAAAACAACGAATTGTATTAACATTATTCGTATCATTAGTATTATAAATATTATGATATATTTCCGTTTTATAATAATTTAAGCACATTGTTACGCAAGAAAGAATCCCTGCAAGTACAAACAACGTTTGGCATGAAAGAAAACTCGTTAAGAGCCAATAAGAAATGAAACTTCAACCCAAGGCACACCTTACAGTTTACAGTCACGCCCATGGCCCAAGTTTGTACAATAGAATGACGTCGCGTTCTCCGACTGGCTGCATACGCGGAAGTAAAGAAAGAAGTGTTCCCTGACGACAACAACGGAGCTGCTATCACTGAACATTCATGTTGATCCGTTTGTCTTGAGTGTTTTGAAGCAAACATGGCTCTACCGGTGCAATTTAAAGCTGTCCAACACCATCTTCGGACCGCACAGGAACACGATAAAAGAGATCCTGTCGTGGCGTACTACTGTAAGTGGCTCGCTGACGTTAGCTTGCCGGGCTAACAGTAGCATCTCTGCTTTGTTTACATGACTGTTCAGTCGCCTATTCTTAATTTAGCCTATCCTTAACAGCTGGCATCAGAAGTTAAGAAGTATTCTCCATAGTTGTTTAACGTAGCATAGTTGACACTGCAATCAAAAGATGCTATTATGTTTCCATTGTCATACTTGTGTGTGTTTGGTTTGAATAACTACATTGTTGTGGCAGTGAACCCCCTGAATACCTTGATAAAGTCGTCCCCCATAACTACATCTACAATGGTTATGGTTTGTAATGGCTGTTCTTTCTGAGATTAGCATATCGAGCGATTGCATACATTGGTCTGATAACCATTGTTTAGCACCAGCGCTACTTAGTTGTGTTTTATTTACTGGACATGTATATGACACACGACCAATCAATATAATAGTATTTAGTATTATAATTGAGTGTGCTATCTTTCATAACTTGTATGACAAGTTATGAATACTCCCATACTTCCTCACTCACCTCCTCCACAAAGAATAAGCTGCTCTACCCTTTGCCCTCGACGGTCACCTGATGGGTGGCTGCCAATGACTCAACACGTAGGACTTCATATTCCTGACACTTGACGGGAGGCTTTAGTAGTGTTGTCATAAATTGAGATGTTATTGTTGTTTCTGTCGGTCCTCGTTTGTCCAGTTTTTTTTCATTCAGCAGACACTGCAAATCCATTAAAGGATAACCCCGTACCCTATTTTCACTATTTTCCTATTTTCCCATCAACTCGTCGCTCGCAGTTGGAAACTGTGAGCGAAAGGGCTTTAGCCATTGTGACCATGATGCTGGCCGGAATGAAATAGGGCAATAGCACAGCGCCACTGTACATCCTCTAAAAGTGCTGTTTTTGCTACTAGCTCAGATTGTTGTATGACATGATCATTAAAAGAAACCCTACAGACAGTAATAAACATGCTGTATACATTTAGCTTGATCTGGAGTTTTTGTTATTGTGTCTAACCAAGTCCTGCTCAAGGAGACGACTTGCTCTGAGAGAAGAGTGTGGGCAAGAGTTTGTTTGTGTTGGTCTTCGGAAAATAGCTTAGGGATGTGATGATTTGGTTGAAGGAGGATTGATATTTTAATGAGGATAGGTCATCTTCCTGCAACAGCTTTTGTAAGATGATCAAGTTAAAGGTAAAGACAAAAGTTATACTGTAGGGATCCTTTCCATAATGTTATCAGACTCTTACACTAACAATGTCAGCCTTTTAGGGGATGTACATTGATGCGGTGCTATTGCCCAAATAGGTTAGTTTGCAGCCCGTGTCTGCAAAGGCTGAACATAAAATGTTTGGAAGATAGGGTCCAGGTTGAATTTTAATCCCAAAAAAATCCAAATATTTTTCTATATTGGTCACGCATTCCAATAAAGGGGCATTAACTAACAATTACTTAATTGTTTTCTAGTAATAAGCATCATTCTATGCAGTTCACATTGGGGTAAGGGTAACATTATTAAATAATGCATAAATGAATACCTAAGTTGACATGAACACCATTAGAAAACAACACCATTAATACGTACATTATTTTTAGACACATTAGTTAAGTGTTCTTTCGTCAGTTAATTCTTATTACTGCTTTAACTAATATTAAAGAATGGTAAGTTAATGTACCCTTATTGTAAATTGTTACCGTTATATTAGTAAAAGTAATACATTCGTAATAAAGATGAGTTAATGTAAAATATTTACCAGAATATATCTGAAATCATATCTGACTTGAACAGACACAAGATGATGACCGTTTTAAATGATATTCATTACAATATTTGTCTGAATTTTGTATTCTTGTACTAGCTTGTTTAACAGAGCCATGTATTGTTTGTCATTCAAAAGGTCAAGCAATATTTGGGTATTTTAAAAGTGGAGTGCTCGGCCGACCCCAAACCACCCATGGCTTGTTATTCAAGGCTTTTAGCTGTACGGAGTGATGGCTTTTCTGGGTGATCGTCGCCATAGCTCAGAAAGAAACATGTATTGCAAAGATGCAGCCAGTGAATGATGCAGTCCTTTTTGTTTCATGATCAGTTCCTTTCATGCAGACTAAACTGCGCTGCCTCAGCTGCCTTGCTCAATGACATTAGAGTGCTGCTTAAACACCTTGTTTTTAACAGTGTGGCCCCGTAATTAAAGCCAGAGAACGATCCTGGTGCTTGTGGGTTTGAATCTGATCCGCCCCAAGCTTGGGCACTCGGTGAAATATTGAATTCATTTATTGACAGGTGATTACGTAATCATTGTGGCGAGAGGTTCTGAGTTTCGCTCATGATTGGCGACTTAGCAATCCTAGCAATTATGATTTTAATCGGTCAAAATGACGGCCTTGTACCGATTGGTGTTTACTTTAGAGAGCATTTAGTGTGTCCGCCTGCCACAAACATAAGTAACGGCAATATAGCACTTTCGTCTTTTGGAACCAATGTGTGTCATTCAGTACAGAACTTGAGGAAAACAGTGAATCACCAACAAATACTCCTGTCACTAGGATGAAAGTGATCCTGTGGTGGAAGCGATGTCGTACTTGACAAGCAGGGAGGAGGAGTTCTGCATTGTATTCGGTTCCATCGCCTGACTCAAACCCGGGTTCAGCATGCAGGGCCTTGAACCCCCATGCGTCTCTTGATGGATGGACTCCCCCTTGTTTTTTATGCACTCGCTCAGCTTGTCATCTCAATTGCCTAGCGACAGGGCGGTTTGAGATATAGGTTTGAACGCGAAGGTGAAAGGAAATCCTTATATGGTCTGCTTCCAGCGCGCCCGGGCACTTAACAGGCCGCAGCTGGCTTTGTGGTCATCGCCTCTCATTACTCATCCGTGATTGGCTGACAGAAGCTTGGAGGGAGGGAGGTCTGTCAGGAAGATTGCAAGGCAGGCAGCGTGCTGAGAGACGGATGAAGTGGAGGAGAATAGTGATGAAGGAGTGTATTTTTGTGTGCAACAACACTCATCACTATTCTATTGTTCTCCAAGAGAGAGTCATTTAACCCATTTGTTTTTGTGTGTGCGTGTGTGTTTGTGTGAGTCCCCGTGAATTTGTGTATGATATGCTTCTTTACAGATAACTGAGACAGCTCTATACATTAAACATTTAAATGAGGTTAAAATTCATTGGATTCTGTGTTTCAGAAAAAAGGATAAGTCACCGATAGGATAAGAGACACTGAGTGTGTGTTTCGAAAGAAAAAGTGTATTTTCCAATGAGTCCATTTTTGTGCGTGTGTAGTTCTGAGTTAGTGATCTAATGATTTAGACACACCACTGGAGGTCACCAGTGTAAAGAGGGTGGACGCGTGTGTGTGTGTGTGTGTGTGTGTGTGTGTGTGTGTGTGTGTGTGTGTGTGTGTGTGTGTGTGTGTGTGTGTGTGTGTGTGTGTGTGTGTGTGTGTGTGTGTGTGTGTGTGTGTGTCCCAACCCCTGGTTCGGTTCCCCACTTTGGGTCACGGGATATGCATATATGATGTGTGAGATGACTTATAAGGTATAGATATTTGATTCTGAAAAGCAAATAATTTACTACAATGTGGTGCAATGCGCATATTTTCAACAGGATATATATTTCAACCTTGATATTAATGCAATTTTGAATAGGGTTAAGAAAACTAAGAAGTTGGGATTGCAAAGTGATCAGACCTAAAAGTGCGTTGAGTGGACATAAAGGTTTGGATCTCCACTGCACTGAGATGTCCAGATCCAGTTTGTGGCGGTACTGGACTGAAGGCAGGATCTCTAGGTAGTTTCTGGTGGACTTATGTAAACCTAAGCTTGTTTGGAGATCATAATGTTCTACCAGTCAGCCGGTCCCAGTAAAGGGCGGTGAGATGGAAAGGAAGGAGTAGTGTGGAGGTAAGAAGAAGGGAACCAGAGGAGAGGAGAGAAGGAACCAGAGGAGAGGAGAGAAGGAACCAGAGGGGAGGAGAGAAGGAACCAGAGGAGAGGAGAGAAGGAACCAGAGGAGAGGAGAGAAGGAACCAGAGGAGAGGAGAGAAGGAACCAGAGGGGAGGAGAGAAGGAACCAGAGGGGAGGAGAGAAGGAACCAGAGGGGAGGAGAGAAGGAACCAGAGGGGAGGAGAGAAGGAACCAGAGGGGAGGAGAGAAGGAACCAGAGGGGAGGAGAGAAGGAACCAGAGGGGAGGAGAGAAGGAACCAGAGGGGAGGAGAGAAGGAACCAGAGGGGAGGAGAAGAAAAAATGGTGATCGGTGGAGAGGAGAGAGGGGAATGAGACGAAGGAGTAGAGAGACGATGGAAGGATGGAGAAGGAGAGGGGATGAGAAGAGAGGAAGAGTTATGGGGGGAGGAAAGAGGGGATGGAACAACTGGGATAAAGACGAGGGGGAGATGGAAAGAGAAGGGGAAGAGGAACTAATGGAACGGTAGGAGGTGTCACGGGAGGACGGGAGATTGAATGAGGTGGAGGGCAGGGGCCGCGGGGGGCCGATGGCAGAAGAGGGGGGACGAAGTGTACGAGTGCAGCAGAGGAGCTCCGAGAAACTGACAATCTTGAGAAGAGGTTGAGGAGAGAAAAATGGTTAAAAGCAAGAGAGAGGGTGAAGGAAGCCTATTAAAATCACTGTTGTTTTCTTCTTTTTATAGATTCTATTAGGCTTATACACAAACAACCGCCATCGCGGGGGTACCCCCTCTCCCCCTCCTCCGCTAGAACACTTGGGCGTGTTCTACATGGCCAATCAAATCAGAACCAAACAAAGAGAGCATCAAATGGGATTTTTATGTCTCGATTGCTCACGTTGACGTGCTTTTATCCCCTGGCCGTCGTTGGTGCTGCTACATCAGCACGCTAGTGCACATTAGCCGCCAAGGCCCAGCCAATGGGTGGCCTCACCTGCACCTCGCTGCGCGGCGCTCCATGGAGAGGTTGTCTCAGAGCCCTGATTTGTTGACTGGTAATGAAACGCTAATAACTCATTAGTTGACGGCTGTCGGCCGCCCTGCCTTCTCCTGATTAGATCGTTTGGGTTATGGATGGGGACAGGACGTTGTTGTTTGCACTGTAGATTTAGGGTGTGGACTCTGGGGAGTTGAAGGCAATTTTATTAGCAGCCCACTACGGAAACCAAGGCTTTAGATGGGAGGTTTAATTTCTGCCCTTAGTGCGAGGGCAGATCTCATCACAACTTAGGGGTCGGGGGGGCACTGGAGTATTACGTAAATGTAGAGATTATACACTACCGTTGGGAAACCTTTGGGGTCACCCAGACAATTTCATGTCTTTCATGAAAACTCACACTTTTATTCAACAGTTTTCAGCTGTGCTAACGAAATTGCACAAGGGTTTTCTAATCATCAATTTGCCTTTTAACACTATTAGATAAACATTGTACCATTAGAACAGAGGAGTGATGGTTGCTGGAAATGGGCCTCGACCCCATGTAGAAGTTCCATTAAAAATCCATTAAATTCAGTTTCCAGCTAAAATAGTCATTGGCCACATTAACAATGTCGACTGTATTTCTGATTAAATTAATGTTCTCTTCATTGAAAAAAGCAATGATATTCTTTAAAAAATAAGGACATTTCTAAGTGATATATACTGTATATATATACAGTATATGTGTATGTCACTTAGAAATGTCCTTATTTTTTAAAGAATATCATCAGTTAGCTCAGCTAATCCGCACATCCACACAAACACTGTTATGCTACAAGTGTCTGGGAAAAACAAACCTTTGGGATGCGCAGGCAAGCGCTGCCCAGACAGAGCTCCACACCTACACACTACTCGCCTCCGGGTTCTCAAGGTCGCGACATCAAATTGTCTCCAAAACGCACTTCGATGTCACCACAAAACGAATGACACCTGGTTTAAGGAAGACACGGGATCTTACTTTAGTAACAGTGATAAAATGGCATAGATTACTATGTTGACGATCATATGAGACACATTAACACGTTTGATGATATAAATAAATGGTTTCAATGGCTCTTTCATAGATATGCAAACAGTTTTATGTCCAGACTGACTGTCACACAACCGTCTTTTCACAGGCGGTGGTGCCTGGTTCTGGCCCATGCCTTTTAGCCCCAGAGCGTTTGGTGGCATACCAAGATCTGGGGGCGTGTTGGGAGTACTGATTCCCTCAGGTCGAACATCTCCCTCTCAACACCTTCCTCCATCACGTCTCACCTTTCAGCAGCGTGACCCCCGCTGTGTGGGTGGGTGGGTGTGTGGGTGTGTTTGTTGATGCTTTCAGAGCTGAGCAGCAATTTTTCTCGAACCCTGGGACATCTCCCCTGCTAGTGCGGTTCATTTGGGGTTCGGGGAGCGCTCATTCTAACTCTGTTGCGGACAAACAGACTGGGGTCTGCTTTAAAGCAGCGGTCCCCACCCGCTTCCTATTGAACTCTGGTTTGGTTTTCCTTCAGGAGGGAATGGAGTCCTAGCCAATTATAGGAAGCATACCCCTAAACAGTGCTGCAGGGGTTAAATGTGGGTACACTTTTGCCGCATAATTGAGTAAACATATTCAGCCAGGTATCAGGCCTACTTTAACTTACACAGTGACGGTTTTACAAAAGGGAGTCATCTGTTATTTGTAGGGACATTGAAGCCAAATGACAAAAATACAGCACAAAGTTGTTGTTTCTCTATTATTATTGTTGTCCGCAACAAGGAAGTGTCCATTGTTTGTGTGCAACAAACCGAAGCAAAGTAAAACTTCTGAATGCGCCCATAGTCGTATAACAGCACCGATGTCATCGCATCCCTGATTCCCAAGCATCCAATTCAACAACCTGTGTTTTGGCTTGCTTTTTTCGTTTTTTTCTCAATTACCATGACATCACTTCCTCTCCCTTTGTCGCAAATCCTTTTCTCCCAGCTCCCTCTGTATGTGAACACTGGTGGGCATGTAACAGCACAAAGGAGTGATTTGTCAGACTTTTAAGAGAATTACTGGAAGGCTGGCTGGCTGGATGACTGGCTGGGCAGCTCAAAGAAAACATGGTTTACAGGCTGTGTAGCCTAAAAATCTTGTTCGGCTCATTTTGCTTCTGCTGCCCAAATGTTTGTTGGCCAACCTCATGACCCTGCTGTAGCACAATGCTGAAAGTTTACTGTCAAGCGGTTGATTAGGTTCATTTTATTAAGGAGTAGTTTGGGCTGTCTTGCTTAAGGATGCCTACAGGTAGATTCAGAGATTGAGAATCAAATTTAGAACAACTGTCTGATAGGGTGAACACAAATCAGATTAGACTTTCCTACTTCCTCTTGTTCTGACGAGCTGACTCACGTACTGATTGACTATGGATCTGCCTAGCTGTTGCACTGGCTGACTGCTGTTCTGTCTCACTGTCTCGCGGCCAAGCTGATTGGCCGATTAATTGTCACATGGTCTAGTGTGTTTCAGAGAGAGTGCTGCAGGGAGCTAGCATCCTGAAGTGAAACTTTGTTCTGCTAATGAATGGCGGTTACACTGACTCAGAAAGCCACCATATGGTGGAAAACTCAAGGGGTTGTACAACACATTGAGATAAACTTGCAATCTCATTCATTAGCAGTCTGCAGACACAATTCTACCACCAATATAACTGCGATTCACATTCATAGTCCTTCAAGTTCATTTCGTCTACAAACCTGACTAAACCTCTCATGACTTTGAATAAGTCTGTCAATCTACTTGCCTGGGTTTCCTTGCCTGTCCCATAGACTTTCGTCAGAAAGTCAGTCAGTCGAATCACTCATTTAGATAGTCAGAATGTACTTGCAATGATTTAAAGACTTTTCCGTCAGACTGTCCAGTCGAGCCATTTAATCAAATTGCTCGTCAGTCTGTCGGATTAGATAGTCGAGTGTGACTTTTGGCATGGCTTGGCTATAATGACTGTTGGCTAGTCAGTACGGCTGTTGCCTAGTTCCCAACTGTTTGCTAGTCTGAGTGTTTGCTAATCGGTCCGACTGTTGGCTAGACCGACTTTTTTCTGTTCGATACAGTCAAGTCAGACTACCAGCCCTTAACACTCATGACAAGTCAGTCAGGTTGCTACATCCGGAAAGTGAGTGTGGATCCAGCCAGCACAGTGTTTCCGCCGCCTCACTCCATCCAGCCTGCAGGCCAACCTGTGGCCCTGTCGGAACCATGCCTGAGGGCCCGCTGTTCTCGACAGGATGTTCTGAAGCTAATTGACAGCTGTGGGATCATGGGAGTCGGAGTCCAGACCAAGAACCGTGTCCCCGCGGCTCGGATTGAGAGATAGTACTTTGGCTGATCATCCGTGGTGGATGAAAGTTGTGAAGAATTACTGAGACCGTTGTTATAGGAGCCTTAGGACGCATCCTTGTATCTGAGATCAGTATCAAGTTTGTTTTGACACGCTCTTCCTCTTTCTGTCTCCCATGTTCCCCTCTCCTCTCTCCCTCCTTGCGCTTCATATCCTTCCTCTTCTCTACTCTTCTTCTTCTTCATCGACCTTCCTTGCATCTCCCTCCTCTCCCCCTCTCCCTCCCTCATCGTGCCTCCTCTCCCACATCTCTCCTTCCCCTCCTTCCTCTCCGTGTTCTCCTATATATCCCTCCCTATACCTCCTCCCCTTCCTCCTCCTCTTATTGCCCTCCTATACTTCCTCTTCCTCCTCCTCCTCCTCTTCCTCCCCCAGGTCGTCTCTATGCCATGCAGACCGGTATGAAGCTGGACAGCAAGACACCAGAGTGTCGGAAGTTTCTGGTGAAACTCATGGACCAGCTGGAAACGGTACACACACACACACACACACACACACACACACACACACACACACACACACACACACACACACACACACACACACACACACACACACACACACACACACACACACACACACACACACACACACACACGGTATCCAGAAGAACACAGCTCCTCTAGTACTCGTGGTGAGTGTGTCTGTGTGTACATGGGTTTGTGTGTGTGAACCACATGGATCGGGTTCAGCCTTCTCAAACACATTACACTGAACACCTGGTGTGTGTTTGTGTGGGGGTAGGGGGCAGCTCTCTGTGTGTGTTGGCGAGGCGTTTCATAATGAAGGTGATCAGAGCGCTCCTCTTTGATCAACCAGCTCGCTGGGTAATGAAGGGACATGCATTTAATCCTTGATTATGGTGCTGATTGTCTATTACACTAACTATGATGGAACGCTGGATGCAATCAGACGAAATGATGGGGCATGCATCTGTGGTTTTCTCTACGAAGTCATCTTTTATTTATTTTTGTTTGTTTGTTTGTTCCTTCCTTCCTTCCTTCCTTCCTTTCTTTCTTTCTTTCTTTCTTTCTTTCTTTCTTTCTTTCTTTCTTTCTTCTTTCTTTCTTTCTCTCTCTCTCTCTCTCTCTCTCTCTCTCTCTCTCTCTCTCTCTCTCTCTCTCTCTCTCTCTCTCTCTCTCTCTCTCTCTCTCTCTCTCTCTCTCTCTCTCTCTCTCTCTCTCTCTCTCTCTCTCTCTCTCTCTCTCTCTCTCTCTCCTGGGTTGCAAGGTCTTCAAGTTTATCGCTTGTTATTTTCTAACAATCTCAAAGAATTGATGACTCATTTATTTTCCATCTCTTTGAACGATGTAATGGTATGAAATAACCATGAAAACACTCAACACTGTAAACGGGAAAAGTACACCTCTTTGTACTGAACAGGCTTCATAAAAAAATAAAGCCATCATTAAGTTTGTTTTGTGATCACAAATCCAATATGCGATCACTAATCACATGGTCATTGCAACGGACTATTAGCCAATCACCATTAGCCTGTTGTGTGTGTGTGTGTGTGTCATGGCCATCAACATCAGGGTACTGGTTCCTAGAAGTTACAGCAGGCGGTCTGGAAGTGGGTGTGGCCCTGCTGGGTTGAGCTGCACATTGGGCCCTGTGATTCCCCTCGGTGCCGGAGCCAGAACCAGGGAGGTCTGACCACAGCGGACTATCTTTAGAACCACAGAAGTCCCAGAGCAGTCAGAACCGGGCTGCATGGGGGAAGGGGTACTCTGTTCAACTGACCTCTGTGCTCGGTTCTTGATCACATTCTTTTCACGTATTGTAGGGTTCACTTTGTATGGTTCTTCTTAACACAAAATTCTTCTTGTTAATGGTATATATAGAAAAGAAAATAATGTATATATAGTATCATTCACATAGCCTCTGGTCACTTCCTTGGTTTTATCGAACCCGTTACCTCAGCATTACACTCACATTAATCACTTCCATTTGTATTATAATAGTATACAACTGTAGCATCATCGCACTGCTCATGGGGCAAATGGAGGGTTCATGTGTTAGTTATAACACATACGCACACTCACACGCACACGCCACGCTTTCCGTCTGTGTTTGCGGCGTCTGAGGCACTCAAGTGTTTAACACAAGGGTTTAACACTAGGATGCACACAGAGGGAACCAAAAGGCAACTTGACACGAAGGATTGAACATCTGTTCCCATGGCTTCTCTATGTGGCACGCACACACACGCACACACGCACGCACACACGCACGCACACACGCACGCACACACGCACACACACTGCTCACACTGTGTGTCAGGGTGTGAGTTTTTCTGTCCCCAAAGGGATCTGTGACTCACTTGATGTAGTGCTCTGAGCCAATTAAATGCGACTCTGGAGACGAACGGAAACATGTCAATAACACACACGCACGCACGCACGCACGCACACACAGTCTCATGGACACTCTCGGCATGCAGAAAAGCATGCATTAAGCACATACACAGACAAATACATTATACACATTCAGCCACACACAAATAAAAAAACGCACACATACTCTCATGGACACTCTCAGCATGTATCTCACACACACACACACACACACACACACACACACACACACACACACACACACACACACACACACACACACACACACACACACACACACACACACACACACACACACACACACACACACACACACACACACACACACACTTTCCCCCTCAAGGGATCAGAGGGGATTCATTACCTCCGCCCTCTAGATTTATTTCCTCCATGCATATTCAGCTTGTGATTCCATGTCAATTCCAGGAAAACATACCTTGTACGCAAGCGCATTTAACAAGGAAGCCCCACAAGCACGCAGACGCGATACCCAGAGCCAATCCCTTTTACCCCGGTTGTCTTGTGTAATTGTCTCTCTCCTGCTCTCTCGCGCTCTCTGTCTCTGCTATCGGTGGATATCCGAAGGACACGTGTTTGTGTGCCTGCATGTGCTCATTGATCCACACGCAACGGCAGCCTGTGCCCAGTTCTACCGGATCATAAATTACACCTCTGTGTGCCGACATTCATCTTCCTCATCCTCATCATCCCTCCTTCCTCCCCTCGCCCTTCCAGTCTTCTTCTCTTCCGTCTGCTAGTCATTTGTCAACCCCGAGGGACAAATCTCCTCGAGTCCTACGTGTGTGGGTGTGTGTGTGTGTGTGTGTGTGTGTGTGTGTGTGTGTGTGTGTGTGTGTGTGTGTGTGTGTGTGTGTGTGTCTTGTGTTTGCGTATGTGTGTGAGATTGTTTTACCCTTCCAACTGTGATTTCATTTTGATGATTTATTTGTCATTATTGGTTTCTCTTTGGTAACCCAAGGGCTTTATTTAGCTTCTCATTTATTTATGTTTTCAACCTCTCTCTTACCTTTTTTTTTTTTTTAGACCTCTTACCATTTCAGGTCTCTGGGACCAAATAGTGGGCGAGTTGTTTATGTATATCGCATCGGCTGAATTATAATAGCATTGAATTATTCTAATGAATTGGGTGTGTGTGTGTGTGTGTGTGTGTGTGTGTGTGTGTGTGTGTGTGTGTGTGTGTGTGTGTGTGTGTGTGTGTGTGTGTGTGTGTGTGTGTGTGTGTGTGTGTGTGTGTGTGTGTGCACAGATGAAGAAGGAGCTAGGGGACAATGAGTCTGTGGGCCAGGAGGTGGTGGGAAACGCCCACATCGAGAACTATGCCTTGAAGATGTTCCTCTACGCCGACAACGAAGACAGAGCCGGCTCCTTCCACAAGTACGCAACGCTCCTCCTCCTATCTCCCCCTCTCTCCCCCTCTCTTCTTCTCTCTTCTCCCCCTCTCTCCCCTCTCTCTCCTTCTATCTCCCCCTCTCTCCTCATCTCTTCTCCTCTCTTCTCCTCTCTTCTCCTCTCTTCTCCTCCTCTCTTCTCCTCTCTCCTCTCTTCTCCTATCTCCCCCTCTCTCCTCTCTCCTCCTCTCTCCTCTTCTCTTCTCCTCTCTCCCCCTCTCTCCCCCTCTCTTCTCCTCCTCTCTCCACTTCTTCCCCTCTCTTCTCCTATCTTCCCCTCTCTCCTCTCTCCTCCTCTCTTCTCCTCTCTCCACCTCTCTTCTCCTCTCTCCTCCTCTCTTCTCCTCTCTCCTCCTCTCTTCTCCTCTCTCCACCTCTCTTCTCCTCTCTCCACCTCTCTTCTCCTCTCTCCTCCTCTCTTCTCCTCTCTCCACCTCTCTTCTTTCTCCTCTTCTCCTGTCCTCCTATATTTTTGAAACACTGCACTTCACCTGCCTCCTGTAACATCCTCCCCTCGTCTGTCCCTCATCTTCTTCTCTCCCGCGCCCCTCGTTCTCCTCTCTCCCCTCTCTCCTCCCCTCGTTCTCCTCTCTCCCCTCTCCTCTACTGTTCTCTCCTCTCTTCTTCGCTCTTCTTCTATTGTCTTCTTTCCTTCTTCTCTCCTCTCTGCTAGATCACTCTCGCTACCCTAAGCAGATATATCTTGTCAGCGGTTGTCCTTTCTAATGAATGTTGTTGTTCATTTTCAACTTGTTACTTCAGCTGTGTTGCAATGGAGGCCACACACACACACACACACACACACACACACACACACACACACACACACACACACACACACACACACACACACACACACACACACACACACACACACACACACACACTATCTCGCATGCATACGCAAACACACAATATCGTGCATGCATACGCAAACACACAAATGGTTTCAGTTCCTTGTCCAAACTGCAAATAATTAGTTTTGTGTTTTCATTATTTTGTGGATGCATATCTCTCTGAATGTGTTTGTCTATGTGTGTGTGTGTCGGTGACTACGTTTAACGGTGTGTGTGTTTATTATTTGTGTAGGTGACTAGGTGTAAATGTGTCTGTAGATGTGTGTTCTGGTATTCACGTATGTGTGAGTGTTGCAGTCTATATGTGTTGTGTGCGCGCGCGTGTGTGTGTGTGTGTGTGTGTGTGTGTGTGTGTGTGTGTGTGTGTGTGTGTGTGTGTGTGTGTGTGTGTGTGTGTGTGTGTGTGTGTGTGTGTGTGTGTGTGTGTGTGTGTGTGTGTGTTACTATTAAGGTGAGTTTGTCGGTGCCTAGGTGTAACGTTTCTAGATACGTCTTTCAGAGGCGCTTTATCAAAACACGGATGACTCACACAGGGCCCTGTTATAAATCTCAACATCTCGCTGGCTCGTGCTAAACCTGTTAACCTTGGGGTCACCGTCACCCCCATCCAGCCGTGAACTACACATGGATGGGATTTAATGGGGAGGTGCCCTGCTCAAGAGAAGCAAGGTATTTATTTGGTAATAAGAGGAAGTTATTTACAAACCTCCACAGATTTGATCTGGTGTGGCCGGTCGAGTGAGTCAGTCAAAGAGTGAGAGTGAGTCAGAGAACGAGCGAGGAAGTGAGGGACGTTTGTGAAGCCCTTATCAGTTTTTCTCAGAAGTGATCCATAATGTCCCCACCGCCTAATCACCACCTCTGATCTGATAAGTGTGTTTTGACTGAGCTCTCTCCGTCGGGAACATTCAATGCCATCTAAATGGACTACATGAGCACATTTCTAAGTGGTTGAACTCCTCCCGTTGCGCTCAACACGGAGCCCCTGCTGTGTTGTCAAGACTACCCCCCTCGCCGCGGCAACGGCGACGCAAAGAAGTTGTGTCGATGAAACAAGTTGGCTTCCCGTCGGGGGAAATTAATACATGTTGGATTGTGTATTGGAAAATCTATTTGTATGCATGTCGTCTATCAGACCTAAAGGTTGTTTAACATTTGATTGATTAAGTTGTGTATCTATTAACATGACTAGTTGCCCTGAGAACGACTGGCTAAGCTTTGAAGATGTTTTTGATCAAAGCATAATGGATAATCAGTGTGTCCGCGCATCCTTAAAAAGTCTTGAGTCTTAAATTCATGTTTCTAAATTGAAGGCCTTAAAAAGTCTTAAATTCGTTACAAATGTCATATGCTGGTCTTAAATACTACAACTCAAGGTCTTAAATTTGTCGGGGCAGGACTATATATTTTTTAATTTTTCTCGAGTGACTTTTCAGGAAGGACATGTAGAGAGGCTTCTTTCTTGCTAGCTGCATATATAAACGATTATCTGTGTGCTTGCTAGCTAGTCTGCGACAATGGGTAGGTGCAAATTCAAGGACAGTTGGCTGGAAGACGTCCGTTTCCGAAGTTGGCTCGCGTCTGTTGCCAACCCCCACCATCGCGAGTTTTAGGTCTTAAATTTCATTCAAGGTATTAAAAAGGTCTTAAAAAGTCTTTCATTTGACTTGCTGAAACCTGCATTACCCTAATAGCTTTAATTAAATTAAATAGTGTGGAAAAACTGCTGCGTAATAAGATCAGTACAAACTAGGGCTGCACGATTATTGCCAAAATGATTATCACGATTATTTTGATCAATATTGATATCACGATTATTTACCACGATTATTCATTGAAAAAAAAGAATATTTAGAATTTCTACCACCCCCTAGTGGTAGGAGCCACACACTGCTCAGCGGCATCATCAGTTCCTCTTGTATACAGGGCCCAGAATTTGGTGCTACGGCCCTGTGTTGTAACGCAGACAAGTCTGTCCTCCTGCAAGCCCCAAGAGGCCACCGCTTGCCTCAGTCCCTGGGAAATTAACTCTGCAGTGTGGTCTTGCGGGGAAAAATGCAGTTTGCAGGCATCTACTCTGCATCGCAAAGTCATCATCGATGAAATGAACTGTCAAGCTCATGTACGGTTCCATCGGTCTACTTGACCATAGCTCAGTGGCAGTGGCAAGTATTCCACAGCTGTGAGATCCCTCTCTATTTCTCCTCTGCGTTTTGCATACAGCGCAGGGAATGCCACTCTGTAAAAATAATTTTGTCAGGGGAATACATACCTTTACTTGCTGACGGTATTTATTGGACACATGTCTTTTGCCAAATGGAAAGTGATTGCATCGGTGATTTCTGTGTGTCGTTGTGACTTGGATGCATACGGTGTTGCGCTGTACATGCTCGCTTTTATTGGAAGTCTGAGCTGCAGCTGACGAGGGACCGGGACAGCTGACGTTAGCAGCGGATGCAACACTGGCCTTCATGCAATCATATTCTATTCTGTGGTGTGCTTTCAGGTGGCTGAATACATTTTGTTGTGTTGCCTTGCGACGCAGGCACAACTCTCCGGCACCCTTTGCACATTCTTTTTTTCTTGTTTGTATCACTTGCCCTAAATCCGAAATATTTCCATATTACGGGAGAAGATCCGCGATGAGGGACGAGCTCTTCGACCTCAACTACCAGACATTGTAATTGTGTTTGTGTCTTTCAAAGTAATCGCTAGTCTTTTTCAGGCTTCGCGCCGCTGGCTAGGAAGGCCTCACGCAGTCGCAGACAGGTGTACAGGGAGCGCTTGGTTTGCTTTGCAGCGGAGGAAGAGCGTATACTGCATGGGCGGGGCTCGTTTCTTTCTTGGTTTTCTTTTTTTCGCGCATGCATTCATTTAAAAAAAAAATATATCGCGAAAATATCACGAGAACACTACGTGTCATCGTGGGACGCCAATATCGTCATCGCGATAAAAAAATCGATATATTGTGCAAACTATAAGGTATGGCGTTAAACATAGAGACACAATATTTTATCGACCTATATAATCACACCAAGAGCAGCAGGTTTGGATGGGTTCAAAATAACTATTCTAAAACGTGGACACATTCGCATACGTTTACCGACAGTCCACACGCAAATACATTTACCAACAGTCCACACGTAAATACATTTACCAACAGTCCACACACATTAATTGACCAAGAGTCCACACTGACACACATTTACCAACAGTCCAGACACATATACATTTACCAACAATCACATTTCCTTCAGAAGGGAGGTGTGCGGTATTGGTCATTCAGTTGAGCTGGTCCCAAGTGAGTTGTCAGTGTGTCTTTAGCGTGTCTTCAGCGACCTGCTGGTCACTTAGCGGTTCACCACTGCTGTTTATTTTTTTGATTAAGGTGGATTTAGTTTCCCCTCCCCAGAGGTACGAATAAACACTGTTCAGGTTCACCAAACACACACACTCAAACGTGCACGTTCACACGCACACAGGAGCAGGTATTTAAAGGTTTATGAAGGTGTGTGGTAGTCTTCCTGTTGCAGGCCCTCTGATCCACAAGGAGCCCATTCACCAGGAAGCTCCCTAGGGTGTGTGTGTGTGGGGGGGGGGGATGGGTGTGTGTGTGTGTGTGTGTGTGTGTGTGTGTGTGTGTGTGTGTGTGTGGGGGTGGGGGTGGGGGTGTCTGTTTCCATGTGTGTTTTAGTGGATGACATGCACGCAAGTCTGTGTTTACGTTTGTTTGAGTGTGTGTATGTGTGTGAACATATTAATTGGTATGTTTGTGTATGTACACACCCTCTGTTTTAGTTTGTGTTTAAGCTTCCGTCGCCCAAAGCTTGGTTTGTAAGTGTGTATGTAGGCATTAATATATGTGACATGTTTGTAAATGTGTTTGCTGTGTGTGTGTGTTTGTTGTGTGTGCGCGATTGTGTGTGTGTGCGTTTGCAAGTTTTTACGACATCTCCTGCTCCGTTTCCTGTTTCTGTGATCATAGCATGTGTACTGGAACCCCTCAAAATTCACCTCAACGCGCGCACACACACACACACACACACACACACACACACACACACACACACACACACACACACACACAACACACACACACACACACACACACACACACACACACACACACACACACACACACACACACACACACACACACACACACACACACACACACACACACACACACACACACACACACACACACACACACACACAGGGCCTGTCCGGGCTGCTGGATTCCTCTGAGCTCTGGTAGCCTCCCAGTAAAACTCTAAACACTTGCTAGGTCCCACAGTGGCTGCAGTTGCACTGAATGAGGGACCTGCTGTTCCCCTGCGGTGTGTGTGCATGCTACCAACCACTGTACTCTGATAACCCAGATTTAAGAGTATAGGCAATGTGAAAATACAGTTAAAAAACAACAACAAATAAACCTTTTGTTTTTTGGTCTTAAAATAAGAGTTGCAGATACGTATCGTGTGTGTGGATTATTGTTTAGCATTTACCTAAACTCTTACTTTAACCCTTTCTGTCTCTTTCTCTTCCCGTCTGTCTCTTCCTGTCTCTCTGTCTCTCTCTGTCTCTCCCTCGCTCTCCTCCCAGGAACATGATCAAGTCCTTCTACACGTCCAGTCTTTTGTTCGACGTCCTGTCCGTGTTCGGTGAGCTGTCTGAAGAGGTAATGGTGCCGAGCTCACGGCTACGTTCAGTTTAAACCAAGCCCAGGCTTACTTACTTTTTAAGTTCATCACCTTTTATCCTCTTAGTTTATTTATTAATTGTTAAAGGTTATCTGATTCATCTTTATTTATTTATATATTTAAATCTAATATATAAAGTTGCCTCATGGATTACAATACAAACCCTTTGTGTAACTATGGACAACTGTTTATGAACTGTTATTACTAAATGTTACTTTGCAAAGCAGTGAACCTTGTGGCCACAGGTGGTAACTGCACACATATATCCCTCCTCCCGTCACTTTAGACGAGTTTTCATATTTCAACAGCATGTCAGGATGCATAAGGTGACGTGTAGTAGATTTAGTTTACCAGAAAACATATGCATAAATAAAATCCTCAACTCCACTCCATGCCCCATTGGTCTCTCATAACCCCCCCCCATGGCCCAGGCCATGGCCCCGCCAAATCCCCCCAATGGCACATCCATAGCCCGCCCATGGTCCTCCCATTGCCCCCTCCATGGCCTGTCCATGGCCCCTCGATAGCCCATCAATTGCCCCTCCGTGCCCCCCCCCACCCCCCAAGGCCCCTAAAAACAAGGGAGTGGCATAGGGAGTGGCATAACAGTCCCGCTGTTTTGTCTACTCCACATCATAACTCATTTTCCAAGCCGTGAGAAATGATCGATGCTTCCTGCGGCTCAGCCAGTGAAGTCAGGCTGTTCACAGGCTTCAAGATGTTTGGCTGCTGGGTGGTGCGATTAGATGCCGACCTCCCCAGTAGATAGCTGGCGATAGATTGTGTGGTGACTGTTCACCAGTTGAATGTCAACTATTCAGTCTTGGCGTATTTACGACCATAACTGGCGCTATCTGTGTTATATTTTTCAACCAGACTTTGGATCAGGAAATGTGTAAGGGGATTTTTTTTTAGTTTTCCTTTTATATAATACATTCCTGTTCTCTTTGTTCTAAAAACGCCCTGGATAAAAGCCCTCATTTGTAAATATAATAACATGTGTGTGTGTGGTGGTACAGATTAAGGTAAAAAAAACCTGGTCTTAGCGTTAGTCTTTAGCTAAACAAACATCTAGGCCCATTCCTCAACTCTGTGTTGTTGTGTTAACCAAGCCAACTCCTTCAGACCTTCTTATCTGGAACCGACAGCACTTCACCAGTCAACTGGTTCCCGTTAAGACCATGTCTGAATCACCTCCCTCCTTTCTCCCCATCTCCTGCTCTTGCCTCTTCCTTGTCCTCCTCCTCTCCTAATCCTTCTCTTCCTCCTTCCATCTTATCTCTTTTCCTCTCCTCTTCCCACTGTCTTCCTCTCCTCTTTACCCTCTCCTCTCCCGTCTCCTTTCCTCGCTTTCGGTCCTTCACCTCTTCGGCTTACTCCCCTCTCAACACCGTTCTCCCCTCTCGTCGCCTCTCTTCTCCTCTCATCTCTTTCTCCACGTGCTGCTGCTCCTCCTCCTCCTCCTCCTCCTCCTCCTCCACTTCTCATCTTCTCCTTCCCCCTCCTCCTCCTTCAGAACATCCAACACAGGAAGTATGCACGTTGGAAGGCCACCTACATCCACACCTGTCTGAAGGAGGGAGAGACACCTGTGGCTGGGCCCCTGGCCATGGAGGGGGAAGAAGGTAAAACACACACACACACACACACACACACACACACACACACACACACACACACACACACACACACACACACACACACACACACACACACACACACACACACACACACACACACACACACACACACACACACACACACACACACACACAAAGAGAGAGACACACCGATTTTCAGAACTGTTACTCCTTCAGGTTTTCCTACCCACATTTAATGATAGTCCTGTCACTCCCCTGCACTAAATCGACCTCTCTCCACCACTACACCCCTCTCTCCCCTGCACTTGCTACCTCGTTCTAGCCAAATAAACAACTACAACTCTTTCTACCACAACATAAAACCATCTCTCCCTCTGACACTATGTCAAACTCCTTATCTCTCTGACAAAATGTCCGTCCTCCTCACACATTACTTTCTCACTCACTGTCTATCTCATAATGTGTGTGAGGAGCCGGGGGTTGGGGGGGAGTTTACGTGTGTGTGTGTGTGTGTGTGTGTGTGTGTGTGTGTGTGTGTGTGTGTGTGTGTGTGTGTGTGTGTGTGTGTGTGTGTGTGTGTGTGTGTGTGTGTGTGTGTGTGTGTGTGTGTGTGGAGACAATGAAATAATGTTTTGGGTCGAAAGGTTTTGATTCCAGTGTGTTTGAATGCTTTGGTTAATGGTTTCACATAACAAGTGTGTGTTTAAGGGTGGTCAAAGTATTGTGTAGATGTGTGTGCATGATTGTTGTTGGCCTTTGAGGTAACACAATTGCCCAAGCTCACAATATCTAACCTTTAACAGGAAGGTGTGCGTGTGCGTTTGCATGTGTGGTGATATAATGGTATACCTGAGAAATCAGGCTTAAGTAGATCATGACGTCTTGACCTACTAAAGCCCGTAGAAATCAGCTAGAGCAACAGGCTGCATATGTTCTCATGTACACATGTTCTCACGTCATCTTTCTAACGCCCAAACACGCATGAGCTGGGTCCTTCAAATTCCCTCCATGTCCTATAAGCTCGCTCTCTCTCTCTCTCTCTCTCTCTCTCTCTCTCTCTCTCTCTCTCTCTCTCTCTCTCTCTCTCTCTCTCTCTCTCTCTCTCTCTCTCTCTCTCTCTCTCTCTCTCTCTCTCTCTCTCTCTCTCTCTCTCTCTCTCTCTCTCTCTCTCTCTCTCTCTCTCTCTCTCTCTCTCTCTCTCCCCATCTCTCTCTCTGGTGTACATTGTCAGCAACTAGCTAGAGCAAACCACCTGCCTACTACAGTAAAGGACTAGCCCACTAGAGTAAACCACTAGGCTGCTAGAGTAAGCCACTAGCCCACTAGAGTAAACCACTAGCCCACTAGGCTGCTAGAGTAAACCACTTGCCCACCAGACCACTAGAGTAAACCACTAGACCACTAGCCCACTAGAGTTAACCAGTGGCCCACTAGAGTTAACCAGTGGCCCACTAGAGTTAACCAGTGGCCCACTAGCTTGTAGGTGTGTACTCCCTCTCTGCATCCACAAGGTGGAATGCAGGAGGTCTAACGGGACTGAAAGAGACCATAACACATCGCTTTGGGCTTTTGTTTTTGAGCCAATCTAAATGTCTGACCACGCAGTGGGTGGTGGGCTTGTTCTCCCCAAGCGGTTCCCAGATTCAGTTCAACAGGTGTTCAGCTAACAAAGTAATGGCAAAGAAGAGCAAGTGTTGTCAGTGTTGTTCCCAGACACACAGAATACAGCATTTACTCGCCGTCTCCGCTGGAAGTCTGTGGTTTGTTTTAAACCGGGTTTGCTGCCGGAAAATAAACCAAAAAACACATTTGCTGATATCTGGCAAACACTTCAATAAAGTTATGTTCAAGGCTGCCATTTGGGTACTTCTTCACCAGAAAATTTAGAATAACGAGGCAACATGGCTGCTTTAAATGTGCGTGACATCATGTGAAACCCTCATACTAGGCCTTTTGTCGGTAATATGTAATACGGGAGAGGAGCAGGTGTTGTAAGGACAGGAGCTCCTTCCTGTTTCCCATTCCACACACTGTGGGAGGGGCTCGTGTCCCAGGGCCTGAGTCAAAACCACACAGGACTCAAACCCTGCTTAAGTAGGTCAGCAACCTCTGGCCTACACACTAGTTAGGAAATCGGTTTGTCTGTGTTTTTCTTTGTCTGTCTAAGTCTGGCTGTCTGTCTGTGTCTCTCTTGCCCTCTCTGTGTCTGCTTGACTCTTTTAGTCTAACTGACTATATTATTTCTGTCTGAACTGTCTGACACACTGCCTGCCGTGAACATGCTCATTATTATTCATAAAAAAAGTCAGTGGTGAGTTAAAACACACCACACACAACACACACACACACACACACACACACACACACACACACACACACACACACACACACACACACACACACACACACACACACACACACACACACACACACACACACACACACACACACACACACACACAGAGAGAGAGAGAAAAATGCACGGTAAACACAGACAAAAAGGTGTGACTCACAGACACACACAATCACACTCACACACGTCCATAATACAGAAAGACCATTGTTTCAGGGCTGCATCGACTCCTGAACACTTACCGGTAGCTGGACATGTTTAACGATGAATATGGGAACATGGAAAGAGAGAGTGGGTGAGAGAAACAGAGACTAGGGGAGAGAGAGAGACTCCAATGGTGAATACAAAACTGAAAGAAGGGGTTTCTCTGACCCATTTGTCAGTGGAAAGTAAACACATTGCCAGGGTTTCAGTTGATTTGAAATTCAAATGGAAAACATGGGAATAAGAAGGTATGGGCGAGGGAGAGAGAGAGAGGGGGAAGTAGAGTAGCTGAGAGATCAGAGAACCCAAAACAAGGAGGAAATAATAGAAGGTGTTGGAACGGGACCCAGCCCGGGGGACGCAACCTTCTTGCCAGGTTCCCCCCCCCCCCTGGTTCTCTGTGCAGGTGGGCTTGTGGCTGCGCTGGCTCTCTGTGGCCGATGCACTTACCCAGGGGCCTGGGGACCTTATGTACCCTAGGGGCCCCTGGGACTGGGATGGGATGCTGGCTCACTGTTGTTCAGGGCGGTCAGAGCACCCAGCCGAGTGCGGTGCAACACGGGGAACCATCCAGTGATGGCTCGGAGGAGGCCAGTGGAGCGCTGGCTAAGGGTCACACTGGAGGGCTGGCCGGGGACAGGGTGGGTAGCTAACCCGCATCCCCACAAAGAGTGTGTGTGTGTGTGTGTGTGTGTGTGTGTGTGTGTGTGTGTGTGTGTGTGTGTGTGTGTGTGTGTGTGTGTGTGTGTGTGTGTGTGTGTGTGTGTGTGTGTGTGTGTGTGTGTGTGTGTGTGTGGCTGTTGAACTGTTGTCCCTCGGTTGATTTTCCCCTCCATTCATTCTCCTTCAGTATCGACAGCACAACATGTTCCACTTGTGTAACATGAACTGCTAACCAGAGCGCTTTAAGAGCAGAGGTTTCCATCCATACCAGGCAAGTGTGATGCATGGAGATCATTAGCATTCTGCACAACTCTTAAGTGAACAACAAGGTTTAAAGTTCTCCCGAGGATTTTGAAGTCAACAACTTCCTAACCAATGCAGCATGAGGATGAAATGAGTTTGGATAGGACTAGTAGGGGTGGAACCAGGCCTGAATACAGATGCTGGTTGAAATGGTTGATTTTCAAAGTAAAGGTTTTGGTTAATGTCTGCCTCCCCTGCCGTAATGGCCTCAGTTCAGTAAGTTCAGCAACCCATTGCACAACCTTTTGGACATAGTGTGGTTGATTCAAGGGATGCTCTGATAACAGGCAGCAGTGTTGATGATTAAATGCAGGCTATATGCTCTATTAATACTATAGCCCCTATGAAGACAGACAGGTACGCAGAGCGACAGACGTCCTCTTAAAGGCAGACAGACCCATAGTATGTGCACAACTTTACCATATGTTTCGTGGCACTGTATCTGGTGTCAATTATCTGTACATTCCTGTGTGTGTGTGTGTGTGTGTGTGTGTGTGTGTGTGTGTGTGTGTGTGTGTGTGTGTGTGTGTGTGTGTGTGTGTGTGTGTGTGTGTGTGTGTGTGTGTGTGTGTGTGTGTGTGTGTGTGTGTTGGCGTTCTCGTGTGTGCGTGATTGTGCGCCTGCAAATTTTCTCGTTCTAACGGTGTGTGTGTGTGTGTGTGTGTGTTGGCGTTCTCGTGTGTGTGTGCGCCTGCAAATTTTCTCGTTCTAACGGTGTGTGTATGCGTGTGTGTGTGTGTGTACATTTTTGCATTCTATTCTGTTCTTGTGTGTATGTTGGGTGTGTGTGTGTGTGGATGTTGGCATTCTCATTTGTGTGTTTGTGAGTGTGGGCCTGCAAATTTTCGAGTTCTATTATATTGTGTGGATGTTGTCGTTTCTGTGTGTACGTGCACGTTGGTGTTCTGTGTGTGTTCACATTCCCGTCGCATGCCGCCATCTCTCTCCCAGGTGTCCTTCCCTGGGGACCCTCCCCCTCCTCTCCCCACCCGTAGAAGCATGTGATCCGTGTTGTGCGAGCGTGACCCCCTCCTCCTGTGGTGGGAGCGGCCTGTGGTCCCCCACCCTCCTTCTCCCAGTGGTTCTGTCAGAGGGGCGCTGGGGAGATTGGGCCGCACCATTACTCATGTCCAGGTCTTCCATCGGCCGCTGGAGGGGAAAGCCCTCCTCGTCTCTCCTGCTGTGGCTCTCTCTCGATCTCCTTCTCGCCCCGCGCTGAAATCTGTGCTCAAATCTTCATGGATCACAAGTTAAATGCACCCTACACATAATCGATTGGCAAGTGGGGTTCAATATCTGTTTTGCTCTTACTCTCTGTCTATCTTTTAGCACTCTCTTTATCTGTAGATATATATCTCCGTTCTCTCTCCATCTGCCTCTCTTTCTCTCTCCGTATGTATCTCTGTGTCCTCTCTCCCTCTGTCCTCTTTTCCTTCTTCTCTTTCTCTCTCTCTATCTCTATCCATCTCTCTGTATCTCTCTCTCTCTCTCTCTCTCTCTCTCTCTCTCTCTCTCTCTCTCTCTCCTCTCCCTCCCTCCTCTCCCTCTCTCCTTCTCTCTGTACCTCTCTCTCCCTCTCTCTCTCCCTCCCTCCTCTCTCCTTCTCTCTGTATCTCTCCCTCTCTCTCCCTCTCTGTCTCCCTCCCTCCTCTCCCTCTCTCCTTCTCTCTGTATCTCTCTCCCTCCCTCTCTCCCTCTCTGTCTCCCTCTCCTCCTCTCCCTCTCTCCTTCTCTCTGTATCTCTCCCTCTCTCTCCCTCTCTGTCTCCCTCCCTCCTCTCCCTCTCTCCTTCTCTCTGTATCTCTCTCTCTCCCTCCCTCTCTCCCTCTCTCCCTCTCTCTCTCCCTCCCTCTTCTCTCTCTCTCTCCCTCCCCCTCTCCCTCTCCCTAGTGACTCAGGTTCATCGAGGGGCTTGTTGCTCTTTGACATCCCTTTCTCTACAGATCCGCCCTGAGTGCACCACCACTCCCATCCAAATCCATTTCCACACTGAAGCACAAAACACGCAGACACACACAGACATTTCCGTGTTCTAATGTGTTTTCCACCAAGTTTCCTACTGAACCTTGACCTTAAAGGAGACTAAATGTGTTGACACTTTTAGCTAGAAATGTTATCATTTGCGACTTCTTTAATAAATGGATGTCAGCGGAGGACAAATACAGAAACGGAAACGCAACACAGAATCTGCTCCATTGACAAAATGTTGAAAAAGCATAAAAGTAATGTGATTTAGATATTGCACAATCATTACAATTCTCTGCTTAGAAGAGGTGGATGTATGTATTGCAAGGTGGCGCCTCCACCACCAGGACACCGGGTGGTGATGTTGAAGTGATGAAAAGCGGTTTATTGTAGGTAAACCGGTCCAGTCTGAAGTTAATGATGCAAGCAGATGACGCTCCATGCAGGACATGTGTGCGTGTTGTTTGTTAGTGTAAACGCTTGCATACTGACAGCTCGATGCACGACAGGTGTGCAGCCTCACCCAGCCCCAGAGTCCGATCCGTCTGACTCCGTCCAGTGGGGTGTTCCACAAAGCCGGTTTTATCACGTAACCGGCTAAGTTAACCCAGGGTTTGCGGTAACCCTAGGGTTTCCGTTTCCAAAAGGAACACGGTATGTTAGTTGCAATAGAAACACATGCTCTGAATCAAACCTGGTCGGAGCAGGTTTTGCGCAGGTTAAGTTTGAAACATAACCCGGTTTTGGGTGTTTAAACCCGCGTTCACCGCAGATGTCATGTGTTCACAATGGCATGCCCTTTTGATGAGAGAACTGCTGATATCGGACTGCTGATTGAACTGCTAACCAGAGCGCTTTAAGAGCAGAGGGTTTCCATCCATACCAGCCAAGTGTGATGCATGGAGATCATTAGCATTCTGCACAACTCTTAAGTGAACAACAAGGTAAAAGTTCTCCCGAGGATTTTGAAGTCAACAACCAATAACCAATGCAGCATGAGGATACTGATTGCTCGATGCACATCAGGTGTTCAGCCTCACCCAGCCCCAGAGTCCGATCCACCTGACTCCGTCCAGGTGAGGCTGCTTAAACCAGCCATCATCCACCACACACACACACACACACACACACTCCACAAATTGTCCTCCACATTGTTTGATATCGCCAGGTGCATTTCATTATGTATTTCATTCTGATTGTCTGTCAGAAACAAAACAGAACCCTGTGCATGTTCCCCCGGCCACAGAGCCAACGCAGAGGAGAAAGACTGGTTTGTAAGCTCTGGGGGGGGGGGGGGGCGTGCGTATTGGCCTCCCCAGCAGAACGAGGGGTGTGTGAGGGGTGTGTGAGGGGCGTGGGAGGGGCGTGGGAGAGGTGAGCGGCGTGGGAGGGGGCGTGGAACTCGATCAGGCAAATATCCGCCTGATCGCTGGACTGGGCAATGCAGGATCCAGCCTTCAGGCCGCTCCCACTGACGTCTGACCCCAGAGCGTGGCTCCTTCCCCTCAGGGCCAGTCTACCCACGTGTTTACATTAGTCGGGAGCGGCGCTATGTAACTGAAGCACCGTAGACATCAGATTGGTTCAAGTTGGGATTTTCTGACCTTTATCGCCCCGGACAAACTGTTTTTTCATTTCAAATGAGAGGAACAAACTCTGCGTGACCGGGGCCATGGGTGGCTGGGTTTTAATCCTCACAACAAATTACAGATGACAAAAGTAAGTGCCGAGGGGAACATAGCTTCAGATGAGGGCTCCTTGTGGACCTTGGGTAGCATGGCGTCAACACTGTCAGCGTCAGGGGTTCCCTCGGTCCACCCACTGCAGATACTCCCAGCACATTGCATTGTGGGGCATTGGGCATCCTCTGAACGCCACGTTGAATATACGTAAACTTAACTGAACCCCTGGGGTACTACCAGCCTACCCTGCGGGCCTGTACCAACTGGTTATCTGTCCAAAATATATCTGGGTGGGTTCTCCCACTTGTGGTGTTTAGAAATGAGATGGCTGAAAATGGCGCACTGAGTTTTATTGGAATTGCTGTTGAACATTGCAATTTGGCATACTCTACTAAATGATACTGTATTGGATTTTGTAGAGCTAACAAATTCAGGGCGACAGGAACTTTTAACACCCTGAATCTGTGTCAAGGGGTGTTTACATCTAACCCTTACATCAGTTACCTCATCAGCACACGCTTACGCTCTGATGTCATCAGTGGCCCCGGGCTTCCTCATTGGCTGTCAGCGCGCCAAGTGTTGATTACCATCAGGGCACACCCTTGCGGGCCTCCCTCAGGTCCTCACTCTGGTCCTCCCTCACTCTGACCTGTTGCAGTCCCCCGTCCTGTGGTGTCGTGATCGTGGACCGGTTCACGTTAGTGAACTGTAGCCCGCATTGGTAAAAGACTGTGGTTGCGCTTGGCAGCTCCCAGTGTCCACCAGAAACAAGCCTATGGCAGTACTGTTGAGACTCTGATTGTACTGGACAGGGTCTGGGCTGTCAGTACAGAAGGTAAAAGCTGATCCCAAACTGTGGTTTTACTGGGCCGTTCCCAGTGTACACCATTCCAATGTTGTGGTTTAAGTAGGCAGCTTCCAGTAAGCAACACTCAAACACAGTTTGTAACAGCAATCAATAGAAGTTTGTGGTTAGACTGAGCAGCTCCCGGTAAGCACCATTAAAACAGAGGTTCTCATGGCCATCAGTAGAAGGCTGTGTTTATACTGGGCAACTCCCAGTATAATCACACAAACTCATTGTCTATCATCCAAAACCAGCAGTGTGTGGGTGTAGTGGGCCAGCAATAAAAGCCGGTGTTCAACTGAAAAAGTATTCCTAAACCAGAGTGTATATCGAGTCGACCTGTCTGCTGTGTGGATGACAGGGAAATAATAACGGCATCAAAACAATAACAACACGCATGAACGAACGTAACACTCTCTCCAGAGGGATAGCAGCTGTCAGGTCAGAGTCTGGTCTGCTGTTAATCTCGGTCTCGTCCCCCCTCGTCCCGTCTCCCCACCTCGTCCCCCCCCCCCCCCCGTCCCGTCTCCCCGCCTCGTCCCCCTCCCGTCCCGTCTCCCAGCCTCGCACTGTCAGTGTGCATCTTAAATCTAGAGGGATAGAAGTTATTCAACACATTAAACTCCTACGGATTATAGCGATACTGATACTAGGAACAAAAGCGGCCATCACTGGTGTGAGTCCAGTGTGTGCTGCGGTGTACTCCTGCCCATGGTATGAGGCTTCCAAGCAACGCCGTCAGCCGTCAGCACGTCTCTCTATAAAGCCAGCGGTTATTTCTTCACAATAGGCTAATTACAAAGTACCCTGCCCTAAACAATAGCCTGACTAAACGCAAGTAAATTGGATACGGCTACGAAACTAGATGCCAATTGATTAGAATGCTTGTTCAAAGTGTATCCGCTAGCTCTTCAACAGTAAAAGAGCAGTTCAAACACTAAGTATTAAGTGTGGATCCAGTGAGACTGTAACGCAGGCTGCATATAATACAGGGTCACCTGTGATCAGATCTGTATGCATGGGTGGAATCTATCGCAGACTCTTTTTCAACCACCAAAAAGGCGCCTAAAAAAACAGTGTGCACGAGTTCACTCGTTAAGGTGAAGGCTCTGTATTCGGTTGGGGGATTTCTAGCATCTCTAATGCATACCACTGGATAAATAGATGTTATCTATGCAGGAGCCTTCTCCGGTGTAGAGAACAGCCAACCACTCGTAACTCCTGCGGGAGAGAGGGAGAGACGGAGAGAGGGAGAGAGACGGAGAGAGAGAGAGAGAGAGAGAGGGAGGGGGGAAAGGGGGAGAGAGAGGGAGGGGGGAGAGGGGGAGGGAGAGAGAGCGCTAGCTGAGCAGATCAATGTGCTATAGCTCTGCAGTGAAATAACATTTTACTCGATTTGATTCGATTTGATGTTAAGTCAAATCTAATTGATTAGGAAAGAGAAAAAAATGGTCTGTCACCAAATTTACTTTGGCGGCTGTTCATTTACATAAGCACCCTGCCCAAGGACAGTCTGAACGGGGGATCAGCAGGGAATCTTAAGAGGTCACAATAAACAAATCTGGAGGAAACACGCTGGGCCAGCAAAACGTGTTTTCTTTTGATGAGGTGTGGCTGCTGAGGAGGCAGTTAGGGTTACAGTCCTGGTCGAGGGGAACCCCCCCCCCTTTAACTCACTGTTATGCTCTTTCCTTCTTAATCCTTCTTTTTTTTGTTCTTTTTCATCCTTTGCCCTTGTCGTTTTGTCATACTTTCATTATTTCACCTCCTCATCTCTCCTTTTTTTTTTCTGTGGTGTCAGGCAATTTTAAAAATGAATGTTAACTTAGTCTCTAAAGATTATGGTTTTGAAATTTAATTCTCTCTCTCTCTCTCTCTCTCTCTCTCTCTCTCTCTCTCTCTCTCTCTCTCTCTCTCTCTCTCTCTCTCTCTCTCTCTCTCTCTCTCTCTCTCTCTCTCTCTCTCTCTCTCTCTCTCTCTCTCTCTCTCTCTCTCTCTCTCTCTCTCTCTCTCTCTCTCTCTCTCTCTCAGATGAGGAGGAAGGAGCTGACGGGGGTTTCTACGACCCGGGCCCCTCATCGGGGGGCTCGTTCAGGGGCCCTCAGCCCCAGGTTCCTCCGGACCAGGGTGCCATGGGGCCAGGGGGTCCTGCCCCAGGAATAGGCTTCACACCTGGGCCAGGTCCAGGGCCCATGGGGCCTTCAGTGGGGCCCGGCTCCAACTACAACAACATCCACATCCCCCCCGGCGCCCACGCCCCGGCCAACACTCCTGCAGAACTACCTCCGGCAGCAGGTGACACACACACACACACAGACACACACACACACACACACACACAGGCATACATGCATACATATACAACAAAGACACACGCACACACGCACACACACACACACACACACACACACACGCGCACGCGCATACACGCGCGCGCGCATACATGCGCGCGCATACACACACACGCGCGCGCGCATACACGCGCGCATACACACATACATATACAACAAAGCCACATACCCACACATGCTCACATGCATCAACGCTCAGGCGCACACACACTCATACATACATTCACACAGACACATGCACATAAGCACGCACATATTCATGCACGCATACACATGAACACACGTACACAGACTCGCATAAAAAAAACACGTGAACAAATCCACACAGACACACACAGTGTTGGAGTGTCAGCGCTGCTCCCAGCACTGGCGGTGGTGGGGGGGCCCCTGACCAAACGGGGGTCCTTTAACACACACACTGTGTGGCTCGCTGCTGCGTCAATGTTGGGCTTGCATGTTTGTGTGTACTTTTCGGGACAGTGTGTATGTGTTTGTTGTTTGTGCGTGTGTGGTGTTCTTTTAAGAACTTGTGTGTGCGTGTGTGTGTTTTTTTGGTAAAGTGAGTTTGTGTGTGTTGCCGCTGCTTGACAAATCACCGCGGGCTTATCTTTACATGCAGTGCATTCCATCCAATATCAGAGCACCGCTGCGCTACATAAATCATCATTCATCAATCTTCTATTTCTCTCACTATGATTGGCTGATGTCTTAACATGTCTGAGCCGTGATTGGCGGACCCATTGACGTGTGTTGACATGGAGTGTTTTGATTGGACAGGAGGGCCAGAGAGACCCGTGCCTCTGCCCAGATCAATGCCAAGTACGGACCCCGCACTGCTTAGCGCCACACAGGAGGGTGAGAACACACACAGATAGTCACACACACACGAACACACACATTTATTTATTTATATACATACACACACACTCATACACACACGAACATCACACACACACACACACACACACACACACACACACACACACACACACACACACACACACACACACACACACACACACACACACACACACACACACACACACACACACACACACACACACACACAAGCGCCCACTTGCACGGACAGACACTAGGGCTGTAACGATACGCGTATTGAAACCGAAATCGCGACGCTCAAAGCCACGAACCTGTCCCGCGGTGGGAGAAGGCAGAAGCGCGACACATCCTCCCTAACTCCCATTATCCTTCCAGTCCAGATCCAGCCACGTGACATCATCCGTTAGTGCCAGGGTTTCCGTTGTCCGGTAATAGAAAAATTAAACGTCAAGACAAAATTGTATCTCTCCGGTCAAATTGTCTGATTTAAATTTGCTATCTGTCTCAATAGTAGTCTGCTGACACCGCTCCCTCTTAACGATGCCATAAGTCTGCGACCAGATGCCCTCGCTGTGATGGCCGCGCTCCTTGGCTACGGGGGATTGCATTTCTCCACAGCCTGAGAAGTCCTCGTATGCGATATGAACGACGTTTATCCAGAGTGGACCAAGCGCGCAAAAAAAATAGCCTGTGTGTGATCCCTGTCTCTGGTGTTTTGTGTGTTTGACCGGCAGTTGGTCTGCTTATAGGTCGGAATGAAGCGGCCACCGATTGTTGACAGGCTGGGTGCTTTATTCTACCGGACTCGTTCGCTTCTTCACTAGACACACATACAGACACATGCTACAACTCTCTCTCCTCGCTCATCCACACACACACACACACACACACACACACACACACACACACACACACACACACACACACACACACACACACACACACACACACACACACACACACACACACACACACACACACACACACACACACACACACACACACTGCCATTCTCGCGCACACACGTACACTACTCGCACTATGCCTCGTTATTGCACATCAGATGTTCATGTTTCTTCCCATCTATTGAAAGTTAGGCTATTAAACATGTTGCATTCTATACGGCCTGATTATGTCATTATTTAAGCTACATAGCCTAATAAGAAGCGATAATAGAATATTTGACCTAAAACTAAACCTATGCTGGTCACTTTGATTGGCACCGTTTTTTCTAGCAGGAACACTGGTTAGTGCTGCCAAACTATTCAAATTACTATTATTTATTGACGTTATTTTCACATACGTAAGCCTACCTGCAAGCATCCTCCAACTGCAATCTTTGGTTATTTATTTATTCATTTTTTGCTATACTTGAATAGTATTCTTTAAAATATGTTCAGTGTTCCAAATTATTTGTGATTAAATGTTACATTAAGTTAATTGTTATATAAGTGTTGTTTAAATAAATTAAAAAAACGTGGGATGTATCGAACCGTGGGTCAAAGATCGTGATACAAACCGTGAGTTGGTGTATCTTTACAGCCCTAACAGACACACTATCACTTCAGATTCAGAGGAGAGGGATTCAAATGAACTAGATTTGTATCTGTCATCTCTCGTTCTCTCTACCTCCATATCTCTCTCCCTCTCTCCCTCCGATCTCTCCCTATACCATCTCTCTGGGTTTCTGTCGCTGTCCTAAAGCCATCGTTGAAAGGAAACGCTCACTTCACTACCATCTGAAAACAGCTGTGATAGCATGTTCACTCACCCTGTGTGTGTGTGTGTGTGTGTGTGTGTGTGTGTGTGTGTGTGTGTGTGTGTGTGTGTGTGTGTGTGTGTGTGTGTGTGTGTGTGTGTTACCGCTGACTATAAAAAATAACATATACCGGTACATCTCTGTACTATTCCCCGTCAGTCAAACAGACAAATACACAGGCAGTCAGTCAAAGTCAGACATAAGAAGAAACAGTCAGTTGCATAGACAGAAAGACGGACGGGACACGGAAGGACAGACAGATAATGTAGATCATATGTTCTGGACATCACGCTAATCCGGACACTTTACTGTTTCTCCCGAGTTCTATATATAGATACTTCTTTGTCAAGGGCACTTCCCAGTTGCTTCCTGATGGGCATCGAGTCATTCAGCCTCAAAGTAACTTCTGACCGGTTTAAGCATCGGCCAGCAAGCTGGCAGAAATGTTTTTGAGGTCTCCTAGAAATACTAGCCTTTTGCAAATGTTGTTACATTATGAAGGGATACACACAAAAAAAAATGCAAATGAATGCAGCTGTCATGATAACTGTGAGAAAGTCATTGTAGTGCGGACACCGTGTCGACTTTCTCACACGCTTTCTCCCACGTTTCTCCCTAGCAATTGGCTCAGAAAAGTGTCAATCAAACTTTGGTATGCTTTTAAGATCTACCCCCAGAGACACATAATCCAATCAGGCTTATCTTTCCCTTCATTGGTATTTTCTGGGGCTCTTACTGTGAGTCCAGTACACCATGAGCCTACCATAGAGATCACCCTGGGTTCCCACGCTACATCCGCTCTACTGGTCTGCTCTACTGGTTCTGGTCTACTGATTCTGGTCCACTGGTTCTGGTCCACTGGTTCTGGTCCACTGGTTCTGGTCCACTGGTTCTGGTGTACTGGTTCTGGTCCACTGGTTCTGGTCCACTGGTTCTGGTGTACTGGTTCTGGTCCACTGGTTCTGGTCCACTGGTTCTGGTCTACTGTTGCCGGTCTACTGGTTCTGGTCTACTAGTGCTGGATGACTGGTGCTGGATGACTGGTGGTTAGAAGGAGGACTCTGATGTCTCTGTCTGCTCGATGGGGCATCAGAACCTCCCAGGCCTCCAGCTCTCTGGTGTGGTCCAGCTGGTCCTTCTTACCTCCTCTCTCCACCCCTCTGTCCTCTGGACTTTTCTCGTTCCCTCTTACCTCTCATCTCCTCTCCCCTGGGGTACCTCCTCATCCCTTCACCTCTATGTTGCGTTAATGTATCTGCAACTGTAAACACATTCAAAGCAGAGTAAGCTCTGTACCACTTTACAACACAGTTTCCATCAGGTCTCACCATATCTGACTATAAATGGTCCGAGCTGGACGCCGTCTACAGGGAGGGTCCGGTCTGGGCTGGCAGGGGGAGATCAGGGCTGTCCACTGCTTTAGGAGACATTTATAACCTGCCCCCCCCCCCCCCCCCCCCCCTGTGTTTAGCCTTTAGAGGGGTCCATGTCACACACGAGCAGGGACTGGGATGGTTGGAGTGGAGGGGCAGACTTGGAGTTTAAACAAGTAAGAAGATATAAAAAAAACAAGATCTAAACGGAAACTAGGGACCCTTCACTTGTCCTCTCTCCACTCCCTGTCCTGCCAGCCCCCGACTCTTCTGTCTGGATCTACTGTTCTATAAAGCCCTGCTCTGCTATACTGGAGTGGAGTGGATTCAGTAGAGGTATAGAGTAGATTCAGTAGAGGTATAGAGTAGATTCAGTAGAGGTATATAGTAGATTCAGTAGAGGTATAGAGTAGATTCAGTAGGGGTGGTAGAGTAGATTCAGTAGAGGTATAGAGTAGATTCAGTAGAGGTATAGAGTAGATTCAGTAGAGGTATAGAGTAGATTCAGTAGAGGTATAGAGTAGATTCAGTAGAGGTATAGAGTAGATTCAGTAGAGGTATAGAGTAGATTCAGTAGAGGTATAGAGTAGATTCAGTAGAGGTATAGAGTAGATTCAGTAGAGGTGGTAGAGTAGATTCAGTAGAGGTGGTAGAGTAGATTCAGTAGAGGTATAGAGTAGATTCAGTAGAGGTGGTAGAGTAGATTCAGTAGAGGTATAGAGTAGATTCAGTAGAGGTATAGAGTAGATTCAGTAGACGTGGTAGAGTAGATTCAGTAGAGGTGGTAGAGTAGATTCAGTAGAGGTGGTAGAGTAGATTCAGTAGAGGTGGTAGAGTAGATTCAGTAGAGGTGTAGAGTAGATTCAGTAGAGGTGTAGAGTAGATTCAGTAGACGTGGTAGAGTAGATTCAGTAGACGTGGTAGAGTAGATTCAGTAGACGTGGTAGAGTAGATTCAGTAGACGTGGTAGAGTAGATTCAGTAGAGGTATAGAGTAGATTCAGTAGAGGTGTAGAGTAGATTCAGTAGAGGTGGTAGAGTAGATTCAGTAGAGGTATAGAATAGATTCAGTAGAGGTATAGAGTAGATTCAGTAGAGGTTGTAGAGTAGATTCAGTAGAGGTTGTGGAGTAGATTCAGTAGACGTGGTAGAGTAGATTCAGTAGACGTGGTAGAGTAGATTCAGTAGACGTGGTAGAGTAGATTCAGTAGACGTGGTAGAGTAGATTCAGTAGACGTAGATAGAGTAGATTCAGTAGAGGTGTAGAGTAGATTCAGTAGAGTAGAGGTGTAGAGTAGATTCAGTAGAGGTGGTAGAGTAGATTCAGTAGAGGTATAGAATAGATTCAGTAGAGGTATAGAATAGATTCAGTAGAGGTATAGAGTAGATTCAGTAGAGGTATAGAGTAGATTCAGTAGAGGTTGTGGAGTAGATTCAGTAGAGGTATAGAGTAGATTCAGTAGAGGTGTTAGAGTAGATTCAGTAGAGGTGGTAGAGTAGATTCAGTAGAGGTGGTAGAGTAGATTCAGTAGAGGTATAGAGTAGATTCAGTAGAGGTATAGAGTAGATTCAGTAGAGGTATAGAATAGATTCAGTAGAGGTATAGAGTAGATTCAGTAGAGGTATAGAGTAGATTCAGTAGAGGTATAGAGTAGATTCAGGAGAGGTGTTAGAGTAGATTCAGTAGAGGTGGTAGAGTAGATTCAGTAGAGGTGGTAGAGTAGATTCAGTAGAGGTATAGAATAGATTCAGTAGAGGTATAGAGTAGATTCAGTAGAGGGGTAGAGTAGATTCAGTAGAGGTATAGAGTAGATTCAGTAGAGGTGGTAGAGTAGATTCAGTAGAGGTATAGAGTAGATTCAGTAGAGGTATAGAGTAGATTCACTTGTGGTATTGGAGTAGAGTACTTCATGTACCTTTTCGACCAGCCAGAGACAGAGTGAGATTATATAAGAGAGAAAGTGAGAATGCATATACTGCAAATACTCTCTCTACTCTCCTATGTACTGTAGTATAGTAAAGAAAAGTCGATTCCAGTAGAGGTGTGAGAGTACTCTCCTATGTACTCTAGTATGGTAGAGGAAAGTCCATTCAAGTAGAGTAGAGGTAGAAAAGTAGAGTACTCACGTACCTTTTGATCGACCAGATACGGAGTGAGTATTTAAGCGCTAGAGAGAGAATTAACCAAAGAGGCAGTTGTTAATGATGATGATGATGATGATGACGAGGAGGGTATCTGCGGTCACCATCCTGCCCGCCAGAGCTGGTTCCGGGCGGCGTGCCCGTAACATCAGACCAGCGGTGCGCCAGCCAGGGCTAGGCTATCATTAGCTCCACACCACCGTCACTCAACACCCTGCAGCCTAGCATTAGCCTGACCAACGCGCGGTTAGCCGCAGAGCTCAGGAGAGACAGACGGACACAGGAGAACGGAGGGAGAGTGAGCAAGAGGTGGAGAGAGGGGGGAGGCTCGCATTTACCGTAAACCAGCCTTTTGCAAGGGGGAAAAAAAAGACAGTAAGAGTTGCTTTGAGTAAGGCATGATGTAACCACTTCAGCTAATTCTACAGTTTGAAGGGAATCGCCCCTCGCACACTTTGGTTAAGGTCAGATAAAAAATAAAAAAGGCTCTTATCAGGGATTGTCAGGAAGTGTTAATACTTTGACAACTGATTTTCACTTGTAGGAAGGCACTGACAGCATATTCTTCAAAACTGTCCTCAAGGATAGGGAATGATTTTGACGGCAAAAATACGCATTATAATTTATATAACAGTTTTAGCGTTGCACCATTAATCTATCTTGCTGGGCAACGCACGAGTGGCGGTACAATTCAGCATTTGTTTGAAAGGTATTAGACTTATTA
>OLKM01001475.1:117500-122500 GCA_900291075.1 Melanogrammus aeglefinus
AGACCTGTAGCCACACTGTGTATCACTCTCAGACCTGTAGCCACACTGGTGTATCACGCTCAGACCTGTAGCCACACTGTGTATCACGCTCAGACCTGTAGCCACACTGTGTATCACGCTCAGACCTTTAATCTCATGGTAACTGTGGTACTCAATTGTATGGGATCCTTGTTGCCTGGGACTGCTTTTCTCTGTTATGCACGCTGATATAATGCCTTTTCTAAAGTTGGCATGAACACTCTGTATAATACAACACTAAATAAAAATAAGCTTACATCGTCAACACTTGCAGGACTATGGTTAATTACCGCAAGGCAAATGGGGAAAGTAGATTATTCGTAGCAACTTTATCCCAATCCAGTACACTGAATTGATGTCCTTTTGGTGATGAAAACATAACTTCTAACTTCTAATTCATTTTATATGTAGGCTTAATACCTCTTCCACTTCACCTGTATTTCTCTTTTTTCTCTCTTCTTCATCTCTCTTTCTTCTTCTCCTCTCTCCCTGTCTCCCCCCTCTCTCTCTCTCCTTCTCTCCCCCTCTTTTGCTCTGTCTCCCTGACTCCCTGTCTCTCCCTCTTTGCTTGGTCGGTCTCTCCCCCCCTCTCTCTCTCCCTCTCTCCCTGTCTCCCCCTCTTTGCTCGGTCGTTCTCTCCCCCTCTCTCCCTGGCTCCCCCTCTTTGCTCGGTCGGTCTCTCCCCCTCTTTCTCTGTCTCTCTCTCTCCCTCTCTCCCCGTCTTTGCTTTGTCTCTCTCATGTGTCCTCTCCATATCTCTCTCCCCCTCTCTCTCTCTGTACTGTAAACTGTCAAAGAGCCAACTGTCACGTCAGAGTGAAACACGTCTGGACGTCAGCTTCTAAACGTCTGCGTATCGCCGCCGGCAGCAGTGGTGCGTCCCGATGTGTGGTGTGTGTGTGTGTCTGTGAGTGTTTTGGGGCGTGGTCAGTGAGGACGATCAGGCCGGCTTCCAGCCCCCCCCCCCCCCCCCGCACCCAGATGAATCACCCTCTTTCTTCGGCCAGGCCCTTTGCAGGCCTTGCCTGCTGACCCGGACCCTGGGCTCCATTTGTGGTGGCCCTCCATTACCATTCGGCTGGGCAGCGTGCTGGTGGTGCTTCCACAAAGAACCACCGTCTCTTTAATGTCACAAACTGCTTCCATTTGTGTTGATTTCTGGCGATGACCGCAACACCAGATTTATTTTGTTTTTCTGACGTCTTCTGATTGCTGATTGGCTGATTGGGGGTGTCAGTTTACTCTGAGTGTGACGGTGCTACAATGGTTGTTCTAGTCGTGATGAACAGGGTGAGGGAAGTTGCTCTTAATCCTGTGGTAATCAATGTCCTTATATCACTCTAAATCTCTGTGTCTTTTCCTCCTTCCTGGACAATCACTCAGTCTCTCTCTCTCTCTCTCTCTCTCTCTCTCTCTCTCTCTCTCTCTCTCTCTCTCTCTCTCTCCTCTCTCTCTCTCTCTCTCTCTCTCTCTCTCTCTCTCTCTCTCTCTCTCTCTCTCTCTCTCTCTCTCCCACTCTCTCTCTTTTCTTGAGGATTCCCTTGTGTCTGTAATTAACATTGAGGATTGATAGACAGGCAGATGGCACAGCAACCATCTTGAATTGTCAAGTTCAAAGCTCTTAGCCTAGTCGATAAATAAACTGCTAATGCCTTTGAGTGTAGCTGTCAGTTCCTAGCCATCATATGGACTTTAATATCTTCTCGTAACCACAACCTCTGTGTTAGTTGAACGAAAGGTCTGTGTTGTTAATGGCTCATTAAACTGAAGACATGAGTGGTAATACTTCAAACCACACAGTATGTCATCCTTTAGTCATCACTCTTGGATCAAACTTGAACTTGACACTTACAACTTGACCTAGAGACTTGAACATCGCACACAGATATTGTAAGCTCAGTTTTAAACACGTATTTGTAGTTCATGGAGAGATCAAATGTTTTAATTTAGTTTTTTTATTACAAATGGTTCTGCGTTGACTTCATTTTGTCATCCTGAAGTTCCTTTTATAGAAGCGTTTACAGAGTCAAATACAACATCACATATGGAACACATTTGGCTACAAATGTAAGATTGAAGTGCTATTACGTTTGGCTTTTGCAATTTTATGTGTTTTCTTTGTTTATGCACAACGAGTGCACGCCGGGGCACACACACACGCACACATTGTGACGGGCCTGTGGAGAGTTTTTCAGAGTGATTCTCAGGTTCAGGGCCCGGACAACCATGATGAATACATATGGTTCTCAAACCTACAGTTGATTTAACCCATCATAATGTGACAGCTTCATATAACTTTAATAACTAGAATTTCATTGTGCATTTTGCAGATGTCATTGCTGCTGTTAAGACACCACAGTGGCAGTTTCTTTAAAAGCGTCCTTGACTGCCGGAACAAGAGAGACTGCAAACAGTTAATCTCTCTCTCCAATCAGGCAACTTTCCAAAAGCCTTTAAGAATGCAGTTATTAACCCCTTTTAAAAAGGTGGCGCCTTGATCCTTCCATCATTAACAACTACAGACTGAGATCAACTCTACCCTTCATAAGTCAAATCCTAGAGAAAGTTGGGCGTGCAACTTAATGATTTCTTGGCCTCAATATGCAGTCAAGATTTGGACACCTTCATAGCATTGAACTGGCTCTTATTAAAGTGGTAAATGATATTCATCTTAACACAGATGCTGGCACGATGGCAAGATTTATGCCGTTAGATCTCAGTGCTTGCTCAACACTGTTGATCACTCAATGCTTTTGGATGGATTGGAAAACTGGGTTGGGCTTTCAGGCCCGTCTGAAACTGGTTCAGGTCAGATCTACAAGACAGGAAATACTTTGTCTCCAATGGTGATATTAGTGGGTGAAATACATTTAACAACTGGAATTTAAAAGAATGCATGATAGACATTTGAATAAAATAATAGGTTAACATTTATCACAGTTTAGCAGAAAACGAAGGTGAACATAAAGGTTTTTAGCCTTTATCTAAATGTAGTCAGTGTTGGAGCAAGTCTCAGACTTTCAGGAAGTTTATTCCGGCTATGTGATGCATAGTAGCTGAATCTTGCTTTGACTCTTGGCATATTTAGCTGACTGGTCCCAGTTGATCTTAAAGGTCAGTATGGTTCCTATAGGGGAAGTATTTCAGTGATACATTTACATTTACATTTAGGGCATTAAGCAGACGCTTTTATCCAAAGAGACTTACATCAGTTAATACACACATTGACACACCAACAGCAGTGTCAACCATGCAAGGCGACAGCCAGCTCGTCAGGAGCATTTGGGTTAAGTGTCTTGCTCAGGGACACATCAACACTCAGCTGGGTGTGATATACTTTACCCCGAAATGTGATATACTTTACCCCTAAATCGCCTTGTAATTTATAGGTGGGACGCAGTATTTTGAAAGCAATCCTATGACATACTGGGAGCCAATGGGATTTGAGGATTGGTGAAATGTGTTCAAATTGTTTGGTATAACTTTACCAGCTGCATACGGACTGTTTTTCTCAGTCCTCTGCGTGTAACCCTAACCCTGTTTTTCAGGTTATAAAAGGCCTATTTTATCACTGACTGGCTGATTGGCTGATGAAATTAAGATCTGAATTCATAATAACAGGCAGATTTCTGACTTGGCTTTTAAGGAGACAGACTTAAGGTGCACTGTGCAGGCTTTTTAGTCTCTCATCCTTGGCATCGAAAACAGTTCTCTCAGTTTGGCCTTATTTAGTTCTAGGAAACTCATCTAGCATCTAACCCATCTAGCCCTTAAGGATCTATTGGACCATAGTCATTTGGGGGTAGCTGTATCGATTGTTGTGGGATTGATTCTCATCATAAAGTGTGCATACGTGGGTGTGTGTGCTGTGCATTGGTGTGTGGGTGGGTGTGGGTGTGTAAGTGTGTGGGTGGTATTACGTGTGGTTGTGTGAGTGGGTGGGTGTTTGTGTGTGTGGGTGGGTGGGTGGGTGTGTGGATGTTTGTTTGGGTGTCTGGGTATGTCATGCTTAAGTGATGGATTGGAAGAAAAAAATGAAGATGTCAAAAGAAGCAAGCACGCAGTGTTGTTTCTGGCACAGTGATGGGAATAATGACGTTATAAATAACGAAGGTACTAACAGCGTTACTTTTTTCATTAATGGGTGATCTAACAGATTACCCTTCCCATCATTATAACACCGTGACTGTTACTTCCTAAAAAAGTGGTGCGTTACTATCATTTAAGCAGTTTTTTCATCAGACCCAATAGATCTCGCTCTCTCTTTACTGTTCTTCAATGGTTAGTGGGTACGAGACAATCACATTCATGATAACGATTAGCTGAGGTAGAGTAACGTGTCACGGTAAACCAATCAGAGGTGGAGTTGGGCAGTTCTGTTGACACATTTGAAAGTCTGCATAGTCGGACACACAAGTGAGACAACGTGCAACTGGAATGGCGAACCCAAATAATCCCAAAACAGCCGTCTTTAATTGAAAGTAAAGTATCGCCTTTTACTTTTCCTCCCAAGAAATTAAAGGAACGAGTGTAATTGTGAAATGCACATTATGCCACGTCTGAGTATAGTATTACAAACATCTTTCAATGTTGCATGCTTCCGTGCATTCCATGCTTCTGTGCATGAACATGCCCATGTGTTTTGAGTTCCACTAAAGAGGGGTGGGGTAGGATATGGGGTCCAAATTATTTGACACATTTGTTCATTAAAAAATGTACTTGAAAGTGCAGCAATAGTTATTTTCCACAGTAACTAGTTACTTTTATAATTTGTAACAGATTTACTTTACCTTTTGGGAGAAGTAACTAGTAACTGTAACTAATTACCTTTTTAAGTAACTTGCCCAACATTGGTCTTGCACAGGTAGCATTGATGAGGATAAGTTTGTTATCTTGCACAGGCAAGATGTGTTTGTGCAAGGTCTTCAAATTATGTGCAGTTATTGTGTGAAAGAGCTTCAGATGATGTTTAAATACTTGCG
>OLKM01001475.1:125000-131893 GCA_900291075.1 Melanogrammus aeglefinus
ACACACACACACACACACACACACACACACGCATGCACACACGCACACACACACACACACACACACACACACACACACACACACACACACACACACACGCACACACTCTGTTTGTTTCATTGTTAATCTTGGGATGATAAACAACCTCCCATTCCGCACATACACACATATGCACACACACTCAGCTGCAAATCATCCATCATTAATTTTCTAATTAGTTTCAGACTGGTCAGAGGCCGGATAACTATAATGAATGAATAGCATCATCACATAAATAATAAATAACTAACTATGGAATATTTACAGCCAACAGAGTGATATTTAGGAACAGTATACTTAATACTCAAATGAGATGTACGCAATCTTTTGCAAAAAGAAAAACAAGACAAAATATACAAAGTCGTATTTTATATTTCATTATTTAATCAATATTAAATAACATTAAATTGAAAAATACAAATAAACAACATTTAACAATATGTTTAACATTTGAAATAAAGAAAAAATGGACTAAAAAGTTATTAATTTAGATGTAACTGGTTCCCTTGGTGATATTTGTGTTAGCGGTTAGTAGCGTGATGCTATCCCATTATCTTTCAGTTTCATTCTGTTGTTGTTGTTGTTGTTGTTGTTGTTGTTGTTGTTGTTGTTGTTGTTGTTGTTGTATTACATGCTTTGTGTTTGCTTCTCCCCCAAAATTGTCATTCATGTGATTTTTCTGTCATCTGGAGAACATCTAGTATCTCCATATTCAGAATTACATTCAAATGTAAGTTAATATAACCTTACTTTGGAGTTTAGATTTTGAAAGGTTAACTTTTCTTTAGCATCCATCAAATTGGGTGTTATTAACTCTATTGAGAGTATTAATGCTTGTTTGAAAATGTCCATCACAAAATCATATACAATCTCATATTCTGTTTCTGGAGATATTCGATTTTTATCTCACATTCATGTTGCTCTTAATATTCCATTTCCCCCCCATAATCTCTTCCTTCATCTCCTTATTTTCAAATCGTATTATTTTTCATTTAAATCATCGTTTTCTTTCTTTTTATTAAAGCTAGTCAAGTTTCCATTCTGCTGGCCAACATTGGCCTTAACGTTATTTCATGTTCAGTTTTTCTGTTTCATCCCTTCTATTTTGAAACCAATACAGGCCACATTTTCCACCTTCATATTCATTTCACTTTCTACCAAAACTCTATTTATGTATTAATTAGTTTACATTGGTTAACAAGCCAACATTGACATGCAATTGTGAATAGATATTCGCTGTGTCCCGATTGGAGATTCTTGTGTCATTCAAAAAAGTTTCTGCATGTCTGTTTAGAACCCTCAGTTTAAATGTGTGTGTAACCACCGGTGATACTGGGAATCCATAAGGTTCATTAGTGAGGGTTTAATCAAGATTTAGCATCCAGACTGTCCAGTCCATTTGATTAGCCCAGATTAAATGTCATTGATTCCCTTTTCAAAAATGGCAAATAGAGGGGACAAGACGGTCGACCTTAAACTAAGTGATTCGTGGCTTGGTTCAATAAAGTGCTCTCTGAGTCAAAGAGGAAGAGGTTTTAAAGGGGACATATTATGAAGTGAATACTTTTCCTTGGATTCGGGGTGTTGTTTTGGCTCTCTTGTGCTCCCACACGCATACAAACTTTGAAAAAAAGTCTGTACATGATTTTTTGAGTGAGATATGCATTTCTGAAAGTACCCCTCCTACAATTACCAAAGGAGCGAGTCAGTTTTGGCGCCCCCTCCTACATAGGAAGGGGGCAGATTTTAATATTACCTCCCACTTCCCCACCCTCCTCCAATCAGAACATAGCTAGGATTTTGTGGACATGCGGACGAGTGCTGAGCAGAGATGTTTAAGAAGCAGGGATATTCCATACAAAAATAGATTGTCTAATTTGTCAGTGTGCCATGAGACTGTCTGGCAGGGAGCCCGGTGGAGCTGCCGGACTGCAGTCCTGCAGCTCTGCTCCGGGAGTACAACCCCTTTCACCTCCAAGTGGCGGTTCAATATGGACTTCAAAGAGTCAAGGCCAAAGTTCCTTTCCCCGAATCCTTCTCAACCTCTTCTGATTCATAATATCATCCGAGGCGCACGTAGCTTTTGGCCGTGATATTAGATATAATATAATATAAATACCTATATATTATATGATAATAATATTATTATATTAAATGATATTACATTATACAGTATAATAATAGAGCTCCAAGGAGTCCGCCAACGGCAACAAACCCCTTCTCCTCCACACTGTGGTTCACTCTCACAGCTCATTGGTCAATGGGCAGCAGCTCATTTGCATAAAAGCAACAGACACCAGAAACAGCGCATTCTGAAGGGACTGAAACAGAGGGGAATAGCGGTAGGCAAGATTTTTTTTTTTTCTAAAAGCTATCTCCGGCAAACAGCTTCAAAAACATGTTTTCTGGAACTTATATACTTTATTTGTTGGGAAAACACCATTATACGACTCCTTCAATCTTGTTGAATGGCATTATCTTTTCCTGTTTGATGATGGATGATGGAGTCAGTTTGGAGTATGGCCCAAGAAAACACAAACTGAAGGAGCAGAGTAACAACTTGTTTCCTGTTTCTTTAAAGAGATATTCTGCCCAAAGTAAACAGATTTGCAAAAGTTAACAATGCTAAACTTTACCGACACTTTTTAGCTGTTTACTAGTGCTGGCAGAGTTTGCGTTGCCTCCTAATAGCCAATTACGTGCCTAAATATCCACAATCCAGCGATATGATTGGTCGAAACAAACATAAAGCAAAAGAAAGAGAAATGCTGTGTTTACCCCGAGGTTAGCGTGTAGTAGACTGTGTTTGTGAGTGTCTCTTTGATTGAAGGTGTGTCTATGAGTGGTTTTGCTGCTAGCATGAAGGAATCCATTCTGCTACTACGGCTCACGATTGTTAATTACTTTTAAAGGCTTCCTTTCTTATCCCTAAGGCTGATAAGTTGAAATAGTTGGGTGAATATTGAGTGTGTTTTGATGTGAGTGTTGTTGTGCTAATCAAGGATATAAGAGAGAGAGAAACAGCCTGCTTTAGAAAGGCTCACTTTGTGTGTGCCTTTAACCGTGTGTGTGACCTGTGTTTGTACGTGTGTGCATCATTGTGTGTGTGTGGGTGTGTTTGTGGGTCTGTGTTTGTGTGACTGACTACGTGTGTATTTGTTTTTGAGGATTGCGTGTGTCTATTTAAGTGTGTGTGTTTGTGTGCGTGTGAGTCCATGCATGTGTGTTTGCGTGGGTGTGCGTGCGTGAGGGTCACGTGTTTTCCATACCTCACCACCAGTAGCCTCCAGCCAGCCCCACTGGTTTCAGTGTGCTCGTAAAGTGCCCGTGAATCTGGACCGCAGCAACGCACACACACACCTCACACACACTAAACAACACACACTACACACTCTCCCTCCAAACAAATTAAGTGCCACATACTTATCACCTGCATATCACGTGCAAAATACCTACAACAGGATGCTCTTGTTACCTGTGTGTGTGTGTGTGTGTGTGTGTGTGTGTGTGTGTGTGTGTGTGTGTGTGTGTGTGTGTGTGTGTGTGTGTGTGTGTGTGTGCAGCTTGTGTGTCTTTTTGTGTTTGTGTGTGTGTGTATGTGTGCGTGTGTCATCAGTGCTGTCATCAGTTTATGATTACACACACGTATGAACAGGAGTGTTAGACACACACACACAAACATCCCAGTCTTTGCCATTATCTTATTAGAGAATTACATAATGTCTAGTGAGATGGATGGATAATGTCTGATCAAGAAAGGGTTAGGGAAGAGAGAGAGAGAGAGAGAGAGAGAGAGAGAGAGAGAGAGAGAGGAGAGAGAGAGAGAGAGCAGAGAGAGAGAGAGAGAGAGAGAGAGAGAGAGAGATACGAGAGAGAGGAGAGAGAGAGAGAGAGAGAGTAGGAAGAGAGAGAGAGAGAGAGAGAGAGAGAGAGAGAGAGAGAGAGAGAGAGAGAGAGAGAGAGAGAGAGAGCGAGAATGGCAAGGGGAAGAGAGAGAGATAAGAAAGTTTGATTTTGTGTTTGGCCATTTGATATATTGCTGTTGATTAAAGGGAGGCTCCTCATATTTCACAACATTAGCCCACACTAATACATAACAACATATGTACACACACATGGGACCACTTTCCCAATTCACTACAACACACCTCTCACACACACACATCACTACCACACACTACCGACACACCACACACTACCACACACACACACAACACACACACACACACACACACACACACACACACACACACACACACACACACACACACACACACACACACACACACACACACACACACATTCCACTTCTCTCTCCACCCACCTCCTCGTGTCCTCTCCTCTCTAACCCCCCAAAACTCTCCACTCACTGTTCACAGCGCTGGATTATCTCCTAGTGACAGACAAGAGCAGCAGTACGAGGTGAAGAGGGGATGCATGTGTGTGTGTGTGTGTACGAGGTGAAGAGGGGATGCAGTGTGTGTGTGTGTGTGTGTGTGGTGTGTGTGTGTGTGTGTGTGGTGTGTGTGTGTGTGTGTGTGTGTGTGTGTGTGTGTGTGTGTGTGTGGGAGGGGGGATGCACACCTGTGCAGACAGGTACAAGAGTCAGGGGGCACCTGGAGAGAAGGGCGTGGTGAAGGTCTCCCTGCTTCGGTGCAGACGACCTTCTCTGGGATGTATGGGGCGATAACATGACAATGAGGTGTATCCCGTAGATACATGTGTTTTAGAACGCAGCCCTAGGTCCAGGTGCATTCTGGGTCATGTGGTTCTAGCCTTCATGGTTCTATTCTATTCCATTCTATTAAGTGCCACAATGTCCTGTCTGGGATTAATTAAGACAGTTTACATTTCCTTATCAAATTCTCTGCTCTGTTCTATTGCATTCTATTCTTTACTCTGACATTGTATTTTATTCTGTGTTTTATTCTATTCTGTTTTCTTTCTCCATTCGTTCAAGTCACCTCTGTGTTGACATTGATACTCTCAGTCAGGGCTCTGCTAGACACGGTTTATAGACTTAATGTACTTGTGTACATTATTCCCAAGCTAGGTTTGTGTTTATGAAGTTGAAGTCATAAAGGTGTCATTTTTCTTAAGGGATTTTAGAGATACTGTATCATAATCTGAAGGGTCATAAAGTGATGGCCTTCATGAAGGTATGTATCGAGTTAGGCTCGTGTTTCCTCTCTCTGCACTGACCAGCTGTGGTCGCTGAGTTCTGATTTGCTGTCATCTCGATGGAAACTCTGTGTCTGTCAGCGAGTGACGACTTTGATGTGCCCCGCCCTCCTCGCTCTATTTCACCAAGAATGCTGCACAGATGTCTAGCCTCTACCATGAATACAGACCCTCTCTCTCTCTCTCTCTCTCTCTCTCTCTCTCTCTCTCTCTTCTCTCTCTCTCTCTCTCTCTCTCTCTCTCTCTCTCTCTCTCTCTCTCTCTCCCTCTCCCTCTCCCTCTCTCCTCCACATGCATACAGTAACACCTTTTAACCTGTTGTGGAGGAATGTTGGAGGAACGCTAGAGAGGACAGCGGGAAGAGGGAAAGTGAGAAGGGCAGGAGTATTGTGTAAGGGATGGATGTCTGGGAGAGTGACACCAAGAGAGGAGGGCAGAGCGAGAGGAATAGGGACACAGGGAGACGGGGACTGAGAGAGAGAGAGAGACACGTGGAGAGTGAGAGAGACAGACACACACAAGGGAAGAGGGTGAAATGGGGGAAGTGAGTGTCACAGAGACAGAAGGGGGAGAGCTAGAGAGACAGACAAAAATACGAAAGGAGAGCGAGAGAAACTGAGCGAAAGGGGCTGCCTAGAATAGAGTGAGGAGGATAGAAAGAGTGAGTAAGTGAGAGAGAGGGGGGGGGAGAAAGAGATTGAGAGCAAAGGGCTGGGAGAGAAAATTCTTGTTATTGGTAAAATAAGTAATACAGGTAGATCAGTATCATAGAGCGACTTGGCCGGCAAATGCCAGTACCTTTCTGAAATACACACCTGTTGGGCCTCCACGCTCTCTTTGCTTGTGTGTGTGTGTGTGTGTCTCTCTCTCTTCTCTCCCTCTCTCTCTCCCCAGCTCTCACCCTCTCCCCCACTCTCACCCTTTCTGCTTGAGTGAATTTAAAGGTAGTGAGTGAGGAACGATCTCGTTGTAGCTAACACACTATCCCAGCCCAGTGTCTGTGTCCCCAAAAAGTTTTTGCTGGTCACCCAAAAAGTATTTTGGTTCTAATAATCGTCACGCCCCAGCCGTCCGCCGTCTTAATTCAGAGCGTTTTAATCCCGGACTCAAAACGAAGCACTCTGCTGCCACGTCCTCCCCTGACGGCTTCAGAACAGAAGCCCACCCATCTGCTCTCTGCCACTCGTGCCTGTTCCTCCTCAGCTCCTACTCCACCGGGCATTGCATGTAGTCTGGTGACGATTCCTCGCAGGACCGTTTCCTATTGTTCCGTGCCCTTTGAAGGAACAGCTTTAGAATTCAGATTTTTCTCTTTGTCTCGTGATGACAATTTGGGGTAGGCACTTATTAAAGCACGACATTCAAACTTTTAAAAAATAGAGAAAAGTGGCTCCTGAGATTTTCCATTTCAAGCCGAGCCTGACCCGGGTAGGCGGAGCTATCCTAGGTGGGCGGAGCCTGACGTCTAGGTGAAGTTAGTTTATTGGTCGAGGTCTTTCCAGGGAGAGTGTCTCATGGAACCCAGTGTTCTTTTTTACTTTCAGGTCAAAGGCAGAAACTTTGGAGGAATATTTGGCAAATACACGGTGCAAAGCTGCAGACAGAAGGGTGACAGACTGAAGTGGTAGAGAGAGAGAGAGAGAGAGAGAGAGAGAGAGAGAGAGAGAGAGAGA
>OLKM01001476.1:0-22500 GCA_900291075.1 Melanogrammus aeglefinus
CTCCTCTCTCTCTCTCTTCTCTCGTCGCTCTCTCTCTCGTCGTCTCCATCCTCTCTCTCTCCATCTTCCTCTGCTCTCCGATCTCGTCCAGCTCGTTTCTCCTTCTCTACCCCTCTCTCTTCTCTCCTCGTCACTCAATCCTGGTTCGTCTCTCTCTCTTCCATCTCTCTCTCCTCTCTCTCTCTCTCTTCTCTCTATATATTATATGTGTGCCCGTGAAACCACGTGCCTGCTCGGTCTGTATCCGGCCGCTCAAACCCCTCTGAGAGGACAGCGGTGACACGTCATTAGGCCGTTATAAATGACACAACCCGGCGGAGTGTGAGATGCTAAAAAGTTAAGTAAAGTTGGAAAGATATTCACAGATTCGGACTTCCGGGATCAATAACTTTGAGACGAAACGTTGTTCAAACACAAATGATGCCTCTTTACCCATCATAACCACATCCCACTTAACCACCTCCAAGACTATACTACCGACAAGAATCAAAAACCGATTTTTTTTTAACGAAAACGAGCCGTTCTCCGAGCTTGGATGGAAACATTTATCTCTATGCGGCACAGCCGGTAGCCGCGAAGTGCGCCAGGGACCGTCTGATTGGCAATACAAGAGGCAAGACGCTCCGAACAAAATCAACTAGCTCCACTGTTAATAAGCAGGTACTGAGACTCCAAAATCCGCACAACACCAAGGGAATCTCCTCAATGGTCATACTACACAGCTGTTTTGGAGAAATGTGCCTTTTAATAATTTTGGTGATTTTTTTATTGGAATTAAATCCATTAAACACCTCCAATATTAATCAATTAGCTCCACTTTGTTATACAGTACAGAGACTGCCAAAATCACCACACAACACGCAAGAGACTCCTCATGGTCATAACTACAACAGGCTGTTTGGAGAAATGTGGCCTTTTAATAATTTGGTGATTTTTTTTATTGGAATGTTAATCAATTAAAAACCTCCAAATATTAAGTTCAATAGCTTCCACTGTTATACAGTACAGCGTCTCCAAATCACACACAACACGCAAGGGAACCCTCATGGTCATAGCCTACAACGAGCTGTTTTGGGAGAAATGTGCCCTTTTAATAATTTTTTGGTGATTTTTTTATTGAATTAATCATTAACAAAACCTCACAATATTTAAATTCAATAGCTCCAAACTGGTTAATACAGTACAGCGTCTCCAACTCAGCCACAGCATACACACCAAAGGACTCCTCATGGTCATAAAAAACTAACCAAAACTGGTTTTTGGACGAAATGTGGCCTTTTAATAGATTTTGGGTGATGTTTTTTTTATTGGAATTAATCATTAAAAAATCTGCCAATATTAATCAATAGCTCCCACTGTTATAGCAGTACACAAGCGACTCCAAAATCACACATCAGCACCAAAGGACTCATCATGGTCCCATACTACAAACAGTGCGCAGACAAGCTGTTTTGGAAGAAATGTGCCTTTTTGTATTTTTGGTGATTTTTTTTAATTGAATTAAATGCATTAATATCTTGCAATATAAATCAATAGCTCATGTTTATAGCAGTAAGCAAAGAGGACTCCAAATCACAACACACGCACCAAGGGACTCCTCGTGGTCATACTACAACAGGATGTTTTGGAGAAAATTTGCCTTTAATAATTTTGGTGATTATTTTTATTGGAATTAATCCATTAAAAATCTCCAATATTAATCAATAGCTCTCACTTGTTATACAGTACAGAGACTCCAAAATCACCCACACACCAAATGGACTCCTCAATGGTCATACTACAAGCAGCTGTTTTGGAGAAATGTGCCTTTTTGTATTTTTGGTGATTTTTTTTAATGGAATTAATGCATTCATATCTTGCACATATAATTCAGAATAGCTCCACTGTTATACAGTACAGAGACTCCAAAAATCACACACACGCGGCGACACCAAGGGAACTCCTCCGTGGTCATACTACAACAGCTGTTTTGTGAGAAATTTGCCTTTTAATAATTTTGGTGATTTTTTTTATTGGAATTAATCATTAACAAAATCTCCATATTATTAATTCAATAGCTCCCACTGTTATACAGTACAAGAGAACTCCAAAATCACCACACAACACACAAGGCTACTCTGTGTTCATACTACAACAACTGTTTTTGGAGAAAATTGCGCTTTTTTGTATTTTTTGGTGATTTTTTTAATTGGAATTAATCATTAATATCTTGCAATATTAATCTACTAGCTCCACTGTTATAACAGTACAGAGAGACTCCAAAAATCACCACAGACACCAAGAGGGACTCCTCGTGGTCACTACTACAAAAATCAGCTGTTTTGGGAGAAATGTGCCTTTTAATAATTTTGGGTGATTTTTTATTGGAATTAATCATTAAAAAACCCTCCAAATATTAATCCAACTAGCTCCACTGTTATACAGTACAGCGTCTCCAAAATCAAACACACCACACACCAAGGGACTCCTCATGGTCATACTACAACAGCTGTTTTTGGAGAAATGTGCCTTTTAAATAATTTTGGTGATTTTTTTATTGGAAATTAATCATTAAAAAACCTCCAATATATTAAATCAACTAGCTCCACTTCAGTTTATACAGTACAGCGTCTCCAAAAATCACACACAACACACCAAAGGACTCCTCATGGTCATACTACAACAACAGCTGTTTTGGAGAAATGTGCCTTTTAATAATTTTGGTTGATGTTTTTATTGGAAGTGTAATTAATCATTAAAAATCCTCCAATAATTAATCAAATAAGCTATCCCACTGTTATACAGTAACAGTGCGACTCCCAACAAATCACACAACACCGCGCCAAGGGACTCCTCATGGTCATACTAACAACAAGCTTGTTTTGGAGAAATCGTGCCTTTTTGTAATTTTTGGTGATTTTTTTAAATGGAATTATTCATTAAATATCTTGCAATATTAATCCAATAGCTCCACTGTATATACAGTACAGAGACTCCCAAAATACACCACACACACACCAAGGACTCCTCGTGGTCATACTACAGAACACAGCTGTTTCTGGAGAAGATTTGCCTTTTAATTAATTTGGTGATTTTTTTTATTGGAATTAATCATTAAAAAATCTCCCAATATTAATCCAATTAGCTCCACTGTTATACTAGTATACAAGAGACTCCAAAATCACCACACACACACCAAGGGACTCTCATGGTCATCACTACATCCACAGCTGGTGTTTGAAGAAAATGTGCCTTTTTGTATTTTTTGGTGATTTTTTTTAATTGGAAATTAATCATTAATATCTTGCAATATTTAATTCAATAGCTCGCCACTGTTATACAGTACAGAGAGACTTCCAAAATCACCACACACAACCACAGGGAACTCCTCGTGTCATACTATACAACAGCCGCTGTTTTTGGAGAAATATTGTGCCTTTAAATAATTTTGGTGATTTTTTAATTGGAATTCATTCATTAAAAAAATCTCCAAATATTAATCAATAGCTCCACTGTTATACAGTACAAGAGACTCCAAAATCACCACACAGACACACACACACAGGGACTCCTCATCATGGTCATACTACAACACAAACAGCTTGTTTTGGAGAAATGTTGCTTTTTTGTATTTTTGGTGATTTTTTTAATTGGAATTAATCATTAATTATCTTGCAATATTAATCAATAGCTCCACTGTTATACAGTACAGTAGATACAGAGACTCCACAAATCAACCACAACACACCAAGGGACTCCTCGTGGTCATAACTACAACAGCTGTTTTTGGAGAAATGTGCTTTTAATATAATTTGGTGATTTTTTTTATTGGAATTAATCATTAATAACTTGCAATATTAATATATTAATTATAATATTTATTAAAATATTTTATTTTTCACTTATTTTCATTAAATCTGGCCTGGCTCGGGTCTGAGAATTTAACCGGGTGAGCTAGTTCCAACCAGGGCCAAATCAAAGGTATTTTTGGAGGCAGTTTGCACGTTTTCAGGTTCACTGCTCTGAAGTCAATCGTGATCATTTTCCTAGCCAATCATTACCGAAAAGCTCCATTTTGGAAAGACCCAAGGCTATAATTTTACTGCAGTATTTACAAGAGCAGAAAACAGAAGAAAGAAAATAAAGAAAGAAGGTAAATTTGTCCCTCCCTTTCCAAGGATATATGTGTAAGTCATCTTATCTTTTTTTTTCCACCAGGGCCAAAATCCAAAGGTATTTTGGAGTCACTGTACTGTATATAACAGTGGAGCTATTGATTAATATTGGAGATTTTTAAATGATTAATTTCCAATAAAAAAATCACCAAAAATTATTAAAAGGCACATTTCTCAAAACAGCTGTTGTAGTATGACCACCGAGGAGTCCCCTGGTGTGTGTGGTGAATTTTGGAGTCTCTGTACTGCGCATAAAGAGTGGAGCTATTGATTAATATTGGAGATTTTTAATGATTAATTCCAATAAAAAAAATCCACAATCAACCAAAATTATTAAAAGGCACATTTCTCCAAAACAGCTGTTGTAGTATGAACCACGAGGAGTCCCTTGGTGTCTGTGGTGATTGATTTGGAGTCTCTGTACTTGTATAACAGTGGAGCTATTGATTAATATTGAAAGATATTAATGATTAATTCCAATTAAAAAAATCACCAAAAATACATAAAGGCACATTTCTCCAAAACAGCTGTTGTAGTATGACCATGAGGAGTCCCTTGGTGTGTGTGGTGTGATTTTGGAGGTCTCACGTACTGTATAAACAGTGGAGCTATTGATTATATATTGGAGATTTTTAAATGATTAATTCCAATAAAAAAATCACCAAAATTATTAAAAGGCACAATTTCTCCAAAACAAGCTGTTGTAGTATGACCCATGAGGAGTCCCTTGGTGTGTGTGTGGTGATTTTGGAGGAGTCGCTGTAACTGTATTAACACGTGTGAGCTATTGATTTTTGTTCGGACGTCGTTCATTGCTTGTATTGCAATTTGCAGACGGTCCCTGCGCCACTCCGCTACCGCTACCGCTGCGCATAGAGATAAATGGTTTTCCATCCAGCTCGGAGAACGGCTCGTTTCGTAAAAAAAATCGGTTTTTGATTCTTGTAGGTAGTAGTCTGTAGGATTATGATGTGAAAGAGGCATCATTTGTGTTTGAACAACGTTTCGTCTCAAAGTTATTGATCCCGGAAGTCCGAATCTGTGAATATCTTTCCAACTTTACTTAACTATGCTAAAAAGGGTCAACCCCAGGCCTTTATTTACGCATACAAATCATTCCAGTGATTTATCGCACCCTTCAAAATAATCAATCAGTGGATATTTTTTGACATAGCCTAACTGTATTTATCTTATTTATAATGAGCCATGTCCACTATCCAAATTGCCTGTGTTATCTTAAAACAGTTTAAAGATAGAATATTATTGATATTGGTTTGTCCTTAATCAACCAATGACTTTCATACTCACGCGAGCGGACCTTAACACACCTCAGCCAATAAACACCGACTATTGTGGGCGCGCGGGGACGCCGTGCTCGTTTGTCCGCGCGACTCTGTAAAGCTGATGAGCATCACTCAAAAAGGATCCGAGGCGCCGCACACATGAAGCCTTTCGCCCGCGTAAAGTTTTCCGGTTGTCCAGAGCTAGCCAAACAGGTCAAGCGGGGTAAAGTTGTCGTCTGTGGTTCACAAAGAAGCGCAATCAATACGGCTAACACAGAAAAGACGGTAAAGGGCGTGAAGAAAAGCGCTAAAGTTGTCCTAACCGAATTATTTTGCTCCACGGGCCACGCGTGGACCTGTTCGACCGTGAGGTCAACGCGCCAGGTGGGGTGAACCCACGTGGGTGTCTGCTCACACCGCTATGGAAAACCCTCCATCTTGTGCTCCGTTGAGTCCATAGGTCAGTGGTTCGGCTCAAATAAACCACATTAAGGACACTTAATTCCCGTGTATATTCTTCAACGTGATGGCAACGGTTCGCATTCTTTCAGAGTTAACATTTCCCAAAAAGAAAAGCAAAAAAATGAAAAAAACGATTAAAGAACTTACTGGAGTCGCAGAAGAGCAGGAACCACACCACAGTGGTCCTCACCGAGAACAGGTGGTCGCCCGCTGCTGCGTGTCCCATGGTGTCCGCCTCGGCGTCGGTGGTGCGGGGAGATGCCCGGAGATGGGTGGCGTTACCGTGAACACCTTATCGTGGAGGGAGAGAGAGACGTGATGGAAGCGTGTCATCTTCGTTGCTGGGAGGCACGTCGGGACAAGCGGGGGCAGAGTGGACGAATCTCGCCTCTTATTCGGTGGGCGTGGATGGAGTGACGCGTCATTTAGGGGTGAGCTTTCTGGTGCGTGTGTGCTGTAGGACTGTACACACACACACACACACGCACACGCACACGCACACACACACACACACCGTTTTGGTTGCGTCCATCTCGCTTTAACCATCCGATTATTTATGTTTAGTCCGGTTTAGTTGGCGGGGGTTTAGTCACGCAGCGAGGTGTTTACTTTCTGCCAACACTGTAGGAATGCGTTTGGAGGGCAGCATGGGTACTGTCTCCGCGTAATGGTGACGCTGCGCGTATTTACGCGTGATCGCGCCTCAGGATAACGGACAATTCTGTAGAGGAAAAAGGAAACTGGGGACTCCGTCTTTATTATGAGATGTAGTCGTAGCAGGATCTGTTACTGTGATTGCAGAAGTAATAAAGGAGTAGTTCATCGGCGCGTATAGTCACGTTATGCACTCATAATAAGCCTATTGAAATTCTAATCGGTAACTCAATAATGAAAAGTAAGGCATATGACATTTGCTTGATTTCAAATAGCATAACAAATACATAACACATGTTCAAGATGAAAGACAGAATTCACACTTAATGTAACACAAGATTTTCTCTGTGAATTGGTATGATACTGCCCTGAAAAGACAGAGGGGAGCATTTAACCAAACTGCTGTCCACTTGACTCAACGCTCAACACATAACAATAGATGTATCCCGAGATATCAATCACACAAATTGTATACTGACGGCAAACTCTTGGTCTCGGTTGAGGCAATCAGGGAGTTTGGAATCCCTTGAAGTTCAAAGCAATGAAAATGGAAATTGATGCAACCTTTGGTAAAACGTTTATTGATTTTGACCACCTATATTTAATCGTAAGAACACGGTTGGTTGATTCTTAAAAATATATATATATATATTCTTTTTTCTTTGTGACGATGACATTTACGTTGACCGTCTCCTTACATGTAACTCATTCTGTATAAAAACAGTAAAATTGGGTTCTCACTGGATCTTCCAGGGAGAGTACACAGGCATGTGGCTCGCTGACCAACAACAGGCAGCCAATCTCCCCTTGTTTCCTAACCACTGATCATGTAGCCAAAAACAAAGTCCTATTGCTCCTGGGAGTCCACTAAACTCTCTGGCTCCTTCTTCAACATCTTGAGTCATGAGCTCATCCGGCCGGCCAGTCTGCCCCCTGGTGCCAGATGGCTGTTCATACGCCACGGCCGATGAACCAAAGGACCAGTGTTTCTGTTTGGACTCACTGGCAAACGACAGGGCAGGAGTCATAAGCAGAGAGCCGGTGATCCTAGCCTGTCCTGGCGTGACTGAATTCAGTAAGCGTCAGTTAGTGGCTCCCTCAAAGTCAGTTAGTCTGCTTTGAGGGAGAGTGTTATTTTATTGGGTTTGTATTTTATGTACATTTGGCAAATTCTACTGTGATGGCTTTGGGGTGCTCATGGGTGGTTTGTCTTCCAACTGCGTTATGCAGGATAAAAGTTTACTCTTTTGTTTTATGTTGCGCACTCTCACTGCCAAGGTGATTGAAGAGGTTAACGTCGACCTCCCTGTCCGGAGTTATACACTTTTATGTTGCAAAACACATTGGACCACACCATTATTCAGGATGCAAGGCAAAGGCAAATGTAAAAACTGTTGGGACTTTGGGACATTGGGTAAAACAGTTAAAACCGTTTCTTTGATTTATTAAACAGTTCATTTTTACAGTCATCTTCAAAATATGCATCAGAAACAGATGCAACATAATCTCACTCCCGGCAGAGCTTGCTAGCATTGTGTAACATCTCCAACATTCATTCATTCACTCCCTTACTAATTTACTAACTCACTCCCTCATAAATTCACTCACTCACTTCCCCATTAGTTCCCTCACTAATTCACACATTCATTCATTCACTCCCTCATTCGGTCACTCGCTCATCCTCTTACTCCTTCAGTCACTCATTCATCCTCTCACTCCTTCAGTCACTCGTTCATCCTCTCACTCCTTCAGTCACTGGCTCATCCTCTCACTCCTTCACTCCCTGCTCCCTTAGCCGCGGTGGCGCCGGAGCGCGGTGTTCCTGAGCGCGGTGTTCCCGATCTTCCTGGTGAAGGACGCCTGCAGGGCGGGCATGGCGAGCTCCAGGCGGCTGGCGGCGTCGACCACGCCGCGGCGCAGATCTTCAAAGGACGCCAGCTCCTCTCGGATCCTGAGGCGGGAAGAACAGACGCCAGTCAGCCCCGCTGGGTGAAGAGAGGGCACCGATGAGGTAAGGGGGAGGGGGAAGGGGAGAGAGAGGCTGGAGAGAGGTTCTGTAGAGATTGGAGAGAGAGGGAAGAGAGAGGGGGGGAGACTGGAGAGAGAGAAGAGAGAGAGAGAGGGGACAGACTTGAGAGAGAAGAGGGGAGAGAGAGAAGGGAGAGAGAGAGGGAGAGAACGACTGGAGAGAGAGAGGAGGAGAGACCCACACAGGGAACAGCAGCAGATGTAAACATTGTATGTGCAGATGAGGAGTTGACTGGAACACGTTACGGTGCAACGAGAAAAACAAACACTAGCAGTCACTGGTGCGGACGAGAGAGGATTCAAGCGTGGCGTGAGAGAGAGAGAGAGAGAGAGAGAGAGAGAGAGAGAGAGAGAGAGAGAGAGAGAGAGAGAGAGAGAGAGAGAGAGAGAGAGAGAGAGAGAAGAAGAGAGAGAGAGAGAGAGAGAGAGAGAGAGAGAGAGAGAGAGAGAGAGAGGAGAGAGAGAGAGAGAGAGAGAGAGAGAGAGAGAGAGAGAGAGAGAGAACCCCAGATGTTTGTATTAAATGTTTGGGTTTAGGGTTCACTGAATAAGGAAATCCTTGCAGTGGAACATGAAAAGGCTGGGAGAAAGAGGGGGGTTACTGAGTAGACTGGAAAATGCCACTAGGGTACACAACCTGTTCGGTATGTGTGTCAGAGGGTTGTCAGGGCAGATGGTATGGAATGAGTGTCAGTGAGAGACAATCCTGTTGAAAGGGGACACAAAGCCAAAGGTGAGTGTTATGGATTGGAGGTGAGTGCCTTCTCTGGTGGAGAGAAAACCAGAGAAGGAAAATAAAAAGCTCCAGGGAGAACGACGGAAATGAAACTGTCTGCCCGCCGTTCCCTCATACCTCTGCATCCCCGAGAGCGTTTCCATGACGTCCCCCTCCAGTTGCCTCTCCAGGTCCTCCAGGGCCTTCTGAGTGGCCTCTTGGCAGCTGGCGTGCTCCTCCTTGATCCCAGCGATGTTCTCCTGGATGATGTCCTCGTACCTCTGCTCCCCCACCTCCTCACTCAAGTACTGCACCAGGTTCTCCACCACGGCCTGGTTGCCATGTTGGACGGCCCTCATGTTGGTCAGCTCCTCCCTCTGGGCCTTGAGCCAGCGGGCCGACTCCCGGGGCTTTGTGGAGAAGTGGGTGGAGCAAACGTCCCATTGGTCGACGTGGAGCACTGATGTGGTTGTTTGTTGTGGTGGTGATGACGGTGATGTGGTTGTTTGTTGTGGTGGTGGCGATGACTGTGATGTGGTTGTTTGTTGTGGTGGTGGCGATGACTGTGATGTGGTTGTTTGTTGTGGTGGTTGAGATGACGGTGATGGGGTTGTTGGTTGTGGTGGTGGTGGTGGTGATGACGATTGGGATGATGGTGATGTTTGTGGTGGTGATGGTGGTGGTGATAATGATTGTGGTGGTGGTGGTGATGATGCTGTTGGTTGTGATGGTGTTGTTGGTTCGGGTTGTGATGGTGTTAGTGTTTTTGGTTTTGATGAGGGTGGTGTTGTTGGTTCTGATTGTGATGGTGTTGTTGGTTGTGATGGTGTTGTTGGTTTTGATGATGATGGTGTTGTTGGTTGTGATGGTGATGGTGTTGTTGGTAGTGGCGGTGGTGTTGGTTGTGATGGTGTTGTTGGTTGTGGTGGTTTTGTTGGTTGTGATGCTGATGGTGTTGTTGGTAGTGATGGCGATGGTGTTGTTGGTTGTGGTGGTGTTGTTGGTTGTGATGGGGATGGTGTTGTTGGTTGTGGTGGTGTTGTTGGCTGTGATGGTGATGGTGTTGATAATGATGGTGATGGTGTTTGTGATGATGCAGGTGGTAATGGTGAAGTGACAGGTGATGGTGTTGTTGGTTGTGAAGATGGTGCAGGTGATGGTGTTGTTGGTTGTGAAGATGGTGCAGGTGATGGTGTTGTTGGTTGTGAAGATGGTGCAGGTGATGGTGTTGTTGGTTGTGATGGTGTGGATGAAGATAGTGATGGTGTGGTTGGTTGTGATGATGTTGATGGTGATGGTGCAGATGTTGGGGTTGTTGGTTGTGATGGTGTTGATGGTGATGGTGCAAATGTTGGGGTTGTTGATTGTGTAGATGGTGGTGGTGGGGATGGGGACGATAGTGATGGGGTTGAGGGTTGTGTTGATGGTGGAGGAGTTGTTTGTGATGGTGCAGGTGGGGATGGTGACGATAGTGATGGTGTTGAGGGATGTGATGATGGTGCACTTGATGGTGATGGTGTTGTTGGATGTGTGGATGGTGCGGTTGATGGTGTTGTTTGTTGTACTGGTGATGGTGTTGTTTGTTGTACTGGTGATGGTGTTGTTTGTTGTACTGGTGATGGTGTTGTTTGTTGTACTGGTGATGGTGTTGTTTGTTGTACTGGTGATGGTGTTGTTTGTTGTACTGGTGATGGTGTTGTTTGTTGTACTGGTGATGGTGTTGTTTGTTGTACTGGTGATGGTGTTGTTTGTTGTACTGGTGATGGTGTTGTTTGTTGTACTGGTGATGGTGTTGTTTGTTGTACTGGTGATGGTGTTGTTTGTTGTAGCTGGTGATGATAGTGATGACTCTGGTGATGGTGTTTTTGGTTGTAGTGATGGTGATGGTAGTGGTGATGCTGTTGTTGGTTGTGATGGTGATGATGCTGGTGGTGGTCCTGATGATGGTGGTGGTCCTGATGTTGGGGGTGGTCCTGATGATGGAGGTGGTACTGATGGTGATGGTAATGATTGGGACTGCGATAGTGATGGTGGCAGTGTGATGATGATGATGATGATGCTGGTGGTCCTGACGATGGGGGTGGTAGTGATGGTAACGAGGATTGGGACGGTGGTGGTGGTGGTACTGATGTTGGGGGTGGTAGTGAAGGTGACGATGACGATGACGATGATGATGATGATGATGATGATGATGATGATGATGATGATGATGATGATGCTGCTGGGGATGGTGGTTGAGATGATGTTGCCGGAGGTGATGAAGGTGGCTTTTGGGATGAAGATGAGGGTTGCGATGATGGCGCTACTGACGATAGTGGTGACGATAATGACGACGATGATGATGATGAGGATGGTGGTCCTGATGATGGCGATTGTGAGGTTGATTCGGGTGGGGATAGTGATCGGACCTCAGATGGTGGAGCTAGTGACGGAGATGACGGTGGTAATGAGAATGGTGATGACAGCGACGGTGGCGGCAGTGGACTGATGGTTGACGGTGTAAACAAGGCATGGCTCTCCGTCCTCTTCCAGAGTCCAGTCCCAGCTTTCATTGAGGTGTTATCAGCCATGCCCAGCCAGGGCGCAGAAAGTTCAAGTCCTGAGCCCATTTCCTCATCATCACCGCTCTGGCCCAGGATCAGCCTCACCGTGGACAGCCACAGGAAGATGCAGAGCACCCGACACCACATGGTGACCTGGAGAGGACAAGAGGATAGCGAGCTCAAATGGTGCTTGAGAAATAGGTACAGTTTGGATTCTCATTGAAATCTAGAAAGTAGAGATCAGAGTGAAAGGCATGGATGTGTTGTGTAACCCTGCAGGCCTCATTAAAAAGATGATTCAACTCTCTGTCACCAACGACGTGGCACAGTAATGAGAGTGTAAAAGAGTTTATTAGACCAGTAGCACAGTTTTACATTTTTTGCAGCATTTGCCACCCAACAAACTAGAGTTACACTGTGGAGCAATGTTCACATGATTGAAACTGGTGAATTCTTAGAAAGTCTAAGTTTATTATCCAAACATGTGAGAGGACTTCCACTACATGTCCTTCAGTCTGATTCCTTATTAGTTATTCAAGTAATGTTTATTTCATGCAACATTGAACAATTTTGTGCCCAGTCAATATTTCCACTTGTAATCCCTTTTAAGTGGATTCATTGTAATTCCTTTCATACGATTTTTTTTGTGCATAACCGTCAGTCGTAAAGCCAAATCATCTGTATTAAGCTGGAATTAATGTGATAAAAAACAAATGGGTAACCCTCAAGTAAGCATTTTTCAGTCGCACACTTACTTTACATGCCCCGCTCAGTGGTCTCCAACCTTTGACTTTGGGGGTACCATTAAACGATCAATACCTTTTGCGGACCATTTCATATGCAAATGGTTCACTAATACATGAACACACGTGCAGTGGGTGAGCAAGACTGCCGGCCGGCTGCTCCTTTATAGAGAAATGTTAATTCAAGATGGCCATGGCCGTTGGGAAACAGTGGAGAGAACAAGGCATTAGCCCGGCTTATGCTCCGTGGGGTTATTTAGCAAACACAAATCAGCACAAAACATTTAAATGGAATACATTTGTTTGAATGCACAAAGCGTCAATATTTTTGAAACATTGACGAGCCATATATGGGAGTTTGTGGATGCTGGCTGGTTGAAGCAGCCTCACCTGACTGAGTGTGATTGGACTCTGGGGGTGGGTGAGGCTGCATACCTGTTGCACATTGAGTAATCAGTGTGCACAGGTTAAATCAGCCGTCACCACACACACCCGAGATTGATACCACGGGTACTTGTTATTACAGGTACCTATTATTGTGTTATTTAGAGTACTTGTTACTACAGGTAGTTGTTACCTTGTCACTAATGGTACTTGTTACCTTGTTGCTACAGGTACTTGTTACCCTGTTACTACAGGTACGTGTTACCTTGTTACTAATGATACTTGTTAACCTTGTTACTACAGGTACTTGTTACCCTGTTACTACAGGTACTTGTTACCGTGTTACTAAAGGTACTTGTTACCTTGTTACAACAGATACTTGTTACCTTGTTATTACAGATACTTGTTACCTTGTTACTACAGGTACTTGTTAACTTGTTACCTGGTTGCCACACATAAGAAACAACAGCAGACCCATTCAAAATGTAGAGGCTCCCTTATTCAAAGTTCAAACAAGGCATTGAACAAAAACACAATGGCTCCTTCAATAGCAGGTGGAACTGAACAATCAAACAATGATGAACAGATGAATGGGTTGGCGTTGGCCCATTTGTACCGGGCACCTTTATCTTGCAAATGAAAACAGTTTCTCTTTCTCTGAGAAGCAATTTCCATAAACGAGAGAGGGAAGCAGGACATTTCACTTTGGCTCATCTATTCTAGTCCTTGATGACGGTGCTATCTTGGATGGCTCCAGTCCAACATTTCTATAATCCTTCTCAATGTGCATTGGATCAGAAGGAATTCTTGGACACGGAATCGGATTCAATTGTGGAGAAATTGGCATAATCCGATGTCGCCACCATTTTTTCGGAGGCGGAGAGGCCTTTGTTGAAATTCTGTGCACTGAACGTAAACGTGTTTTTTTAGTCAGCAGCCATCTTGTCATAACAGTCAAAAAAGCAAATGCACTCCAACGGTTTCCTGTCACTGCTCGTCCATCCACCATCCATCCTCATTAGTGGTAGCCGACATCTGGAACAGTACTCAGACACAAAGACTGACCTCAGCCACATAACCAGAGAATACGTTTGGCAGTTTAGCTCCATTTTCATGGGTTTTTCTACTCAGTCCTCCTGACTGAAGTCACAGAGTCAGATCCCTTTCACAGCTGCAAAACCACCCGTTCGGTCTCGTACCCGCTGAAAGCTATCCTTCAGCGGTGCACCAAAGGGACGCGGATGTGCATACACAAATGCCAGTGGTCGTGTGTTAATTGGACAGAATCTGTAAGACTCTGTTTATTTATAGATGCCACGCTGTGTCCTGAAGTCATAAAAATCAAGCAACTGTCGGCTACTCCCAGTCTCTATATTTTTAACAACTCTGAAGGGTGACCTCAGGAACCTTGTAAAAATAATTAGCTTGTAAAAGTCGCTTGCTTACTTCATTACTTGCAGACACAGCTAAGCCACAAAATGTAATACATTATCTCTTGGCAGACATTTTTCATAATCAGCTTAACATTGTACGCAGATGATTTATATATTTATATATCAAATAATAAACGTAGCCTAACTGGTAGATAACGATAGAATTATGTGTTGTATTACAGTGGCAGGATAATTTAAACATATCCTGAGCAGCAGAATATGAAACCAAAGGGGCTGACACAGGGCTTTTGGTCCATCTGTGTATCTCAAAAGATTTTAATTTATAGTCGCAACCCTTAATGAGCTATAGAATGAACGTAGCTCTCCTAAACTAACTGCTCTCTCTCCACACACATCTACAGCTACGCTAGGACGCACACGCCTGACTTTCTGCTCCACCAGAGACTCCCAGACAAGGTAGGCCCCCTACACAACACACTGTTGGTTAGCTAGCTAGCTAACAAGCCAATCTGTTATGTAGATATACTGTGTCTACATTGCTGTAGAACGGTTCCATGATCCTGTTGCTCGCATCGAGAGGGACTTTGCAAAGGCGATAAACAGGCTGAAGCTGGATCTACCATGAGCTCACCTGTTGACAATACTGAGACTGTTTATTTATGGTTAACCATTCCTTTAAGAGCCCCTCGAGAATTGGCAAACTAGCAAGGACACTTTATTGCAATATAAGTGGAAGTTAATTGGATTTCAAACCATAAACTATTTAGTTTTGCTAAATTGTTTCACATGCAAAATAACAAAATATGAACAAATGGAGAATGGAAAGGTTTGAAACGAAAGCATCTGTGTTCAATAATAATAATAATGGCAGCAGTAAAAGGCACAAGTTTATTTCAACAATCTCTGTCACTCCCCCCCTTTCGCTCTCTCTCTCCCTGCCTCGCTCTCTCCCTTTCTCTCTCTTTCTCTCCCTTTCTCTCCCTTTCTCCCTTTCTCTCCCTTTCTCTCTGTCCCTCTCCCTCTCTCTCCCTCTCCCTCTCACTCTCCCTCTCCTCCTCTCTCTCTCTCTCTCTCTCTCTCTCTCTCTCTCTCTCTCCTCTCTCTCTCTCTCTCTCTCCTCTCTCTCTCTCTCTCTCTCTCTCTCTCTCTCTCTCTCTCTCTCTCTCTCTCTCTCTCTCTCTCTCTCTCTCTCTCTCTCTCAGCCCTGCCAGGCTTCATCTAAAATTGGCATAAGCAGACATCTTTGTCTTTGGAAAATGTCTGCATCATTCCCCTCGTCTCTGTCTCCTTGTGGCTTTCTGAAAAGGGCACTGTTATTACGGTGTATGAGTCGTCCCCTGTCTGTCCTAAACCTGCCTGTGTGGGCATGTTTGGGCTTCTACTGGACGAGCTCCAGAGTGGCTCAGTCGTAGTAGTGCTGGTCCCCTCAGTGTGTCCGAGCCTGTCCACATAAGGCAACTCTTGCTGTCTCTCGCAGAGGCACCAAGCAAGTGACAGTAGGACTGTCTCGGAATAGAAAATTTGGCTCAGCGTGTTTCTTTTACCGAGAAGAAAGTGTAAAAATTGTAGGTTTGGGAAATCTTTTGTTAGCGAAGTGCTGTATGGTTTAAATAAATATTGAATATGTGTCTTTATTGTTACATAAAATATGAACCAAAAACATACTTTTGAAACCTTCTTAGGAATACGATAATATAATAAATGTAATGTTCTTTGAAGTCTAATGCCCAGGAGAACTGGTGCTGAAGACAAGCAGCATCTGAGAGCTACCCTCCAGGTCCAAGCAACATATTAAAGTTGATCAAATGAAAACGGTTGGTTTCCATTCATATCTCAACCAATCAGAGCTCAGTCGGACAAACATGTTAAAGACAACAACAACTGTGTTCTATAAATAAGACCCTGTCAGAGGGCTTCAATCACGTGACGCAGGTCATGGTCGTGGGCCCTGCCCCCCCCCGCCCCCTCCCTGGCCTCGTCACGTACCTTAACCCGACCAGGTGCACGACCCAAGTGCACACCCTCAGATCCACTGTATCCATGACAACAAGGGCCCCAGGAACAAAGGAGAGGGAGGCTCGCAGGGTCAATTAGGGTTTAAGTGGGGAAATTATGTTGGCAGTGCATAATGGTAGTGTCAAGACAGGGGGTGACGAGATCCAGGGAGACAGGCACGCACACAGGCGTGCACACACACACACACACACACACACACACACACACACACACACACACACACACACACACACACACACACACACACACACACACACACACACACACACACACAGGGGCCTCACTACATACACAGACACACACAAACACACACACACTAATTCACATTCACATGTACACACACTCACACCACACACACACACACACACACACACACACACACACACACACACACACACACACACACACACACACACACACAAACACACACACACACACACACACACACACACACACACACAACAACACACACACACACACACACACACACACACACACACACACACAACACACACACACACACACACACACAACACACACACACACACACACACACACACACACACACACACACACACACACACACACACACACACACACACACACACAAACTATCGTTCATAAATACAAACATACTCAAGCACACACATACCAACACAGAATAATTTATAAATCAGAATCTGTCATCAGCTTATGAACTCACTTTAACACCATGGAAATGCGTTTTAGTATTGAGCGTTGTAAAAACTCCTTAGCGGTTATCACACTTTCACAGCTGCAATAAGCCAAACCTAAAAAAAAATAAAACTTACCTGATTCCAACTTTCCACAGTTTTTTCCAGTGCAGTTAGATCCACATTTAACAGAACAAATTAAAAGGAAAACAATGCAACAGGAAAGAGGCAGGGGGGGGGGGTAGGGGGGGCTGTTGTTATTCTGGAGCACAGAGAGCTAATACCCAGACTGTTCCCTTCTTCATTTGCGAAGGAGAACTGTGGACAAACTCACACACTGTAGTCAGGGGCTGGCCAGGGAGGTAGGCTGCCTGAGAGCCCCCGTTCTGCACCATGGATAGGGGGGGGGGAGTTCAGAGGAGGCTGGGGCTGCCTGGAACTCAATGCTTTCTTTCTTTGCAGTCGGAAAAGAGGTGGGGGGGGGGGGGGGGGGGTGGCATAATCGACTCCACATCTGTGTGCTCGCACGGAGGACAGATGTGGTGAGAGGTGCTGCTGAGGTCTTGGGGACCGAGCCGTATGTATACGTGAGAGTGGAGGGAGACGGCATGGGATAAAACCTGTAGTAGTAGTAGTAGTAGCAGCAGTAGTAGTAAACAGTTAGTATAGTAGTAACAGTAGTAGTAGTAGTAGCGGTAAATGTATTAGTAGTAGTACCAAGCTGTAGTAGTGAGACATAGATGGTATATAATGTACTGTAGTGGCAGTATTATGTATAAGTATTATGATAAACTGTATATAGTACAAATGAGTCATTCGATTATATTTATTTAGTTAGTTTACATAGTTGTTGTATTTGTATTTTGGTACACATTTCTCTGCAGTTACCATTACAAATCAGTGTAATGACCCAGATTGCTCCAAGAACCACAGAACATTTGCATCTCAAGTCCCTGTTCACACAAAAAAAACCCTGTAAAAGCCTAATTTCCCAGGTGCTCAGTAGTAGGCCTCCCGGTCGTGTCTTCTCACGCTGTGCAGCGTCTCTCCAGGGCTGGAGTCTTCTTTCAGATCCAAACATACCCCCCCTCTTCCTGGGCCGGAACAGGTGGTGTTCCTCAGAGCTCACACTGGGGGGAACGGTGCTCTCATCACCCTCTGGCTCAACACATGCTTGGCCAGGACCCTCCATCAGTCCTCCGAGGAAAGGAAGTGACTTAGGGAGGGGGCTTTAGTTTTGTTTTGTTTTCCGTTCGAGGTCCGCGCGAAGATGGTTGAAGGTTAAACTGTTGACCGCGACCAGTGAGCGATGTTGTTACGTCAACTTTGAGTGCTGTAGAAACAACAAAGTCAAGAGGGAGATATCTGACATGGATGTATGATGTTTGTTTTAATTTTGTATGTATTTATTCTCCGGAGATCCATATAAATCGACCTCTGACCTTCTGAACGACTCATTACAGTAAGTAAAAACGACCAAGACATGTTTGCTGACTGGTTCGTGCCTTTTCCATGCCTCCTACCCATAAGTCAATAATGTAAATTAATATAATCAATCGATAGAAGCGGGGAAAATCATTGGTGGTTCCAGAGACACATGGGGCTGATGAGCCTGACTCAAGCGTGTGGCATCAACACATCTTGAAGAGGAACTTTTGTTATTGACATAAAAAAGGGCCGTCCTATATCAGAGGATATATCCTACATCCGTTGGTATACGTACATATCTTATACTGTATCAGAAGGTATTTATGCTATATCACAAAAATATATAGTCTATATCAGAATATATACTGTATTCTGTATCATAATACATAATCTATATCAAAGTTCTATATGCTACAACTGAGGGTATATTTATAACCTACATCTGAATGTATACATTAGATATCAGAAGTTAAATATGCCCTAACTCAAGGTATATTAATAGCTTTCTTCAGTGGGAGTTTGCAGTGACACCAGAATGTGATTCAGAGAGGGATAGAGACTGTGTTTGGAAGCACAGATATCAGCAGCCAGAAGAACATGACACTTCCTACTCTAACACCACTGAACAGCTCGCTTTTCCATTCGGACTAAGGCATAAATTATCATGTTACATAAGTTTTCGCTGGGTTTGCCTTCAATAACCCATGTAAAACCTGACATTACAGTAAAATAAAATTATAACAATACTGAAAGATAACATTTTCCACATTTTTATTTTCCCATCGCGGCCGGGTTGCTGTGTTGAACCAGTGCCCTGCCGGGGCGACGGAGCCAGAATAAAGTTATCTTGGCCCGTTGCTGTGGAAAATGGAAACGCTGGTTTGGCCGCCTTTCGGAAACTAAAGCAGAGCTTGGTAGCCTCATCTACGGGGCTGCTACGGGTCATCCGGCTGCAGGCGAGCTGTCTCTATGGCCATGTGCCCCGCAACAACAACAACAACAGACGCCAACCACCGCCAAGCCCGGAGCTGAGGGAAAACAGAGCCATCGTATGAGTCAGCCAACAGGAAACGTGAACGCCCCGGGTTCACATCCAATCCCTGATCCCTCACCGGTGGCACTGCTCCGGAACCATGGAAATACCCGTCTGTATCAGTTTAAACCCGCTCTATAGTATCCTCCCGGCTTTGTCCTTTCCGTTTAATGTGGTTAAATACTCTTGGATAGACATGAGTTGTGAGGTGGGACGGAGAAAATGAAATCACGCTAACTGGATTAGCTCCCTCATGGGATTCTGAGGGGGCAGCGGTGCTATCTAATTGGAAATGACCGCGTATCTCCATCATCTTAAAGCGTTGTCATCGCTCGTTAGTGAGGACTCGTTGGTGATGACCACCTGTCAGAACGGGAAATTCAAAACGATGGAAACGGATGTGGAGTATTTTCCAAAATGTCGGCCCAATCAAAGAAAAACTAGTTTGACACAGAATAAATATAATTGAAAAAATGTTCATCCTCGACACTGGATTGAGTCACTAAACATCTCCGCAATAATACACTGATTAGTGGAAAAAAAGGGCAACGTCTTCCATGTAAACAGTCCCTCTGCCCAGAAGGAGGATGCGTCCACAGTAGAATTGATTCCTTCCCTCCGGAGCCGTGGCGTCACGGGCTGTGAAAACATGGGGAGTGGAAACTAGTTTCCTAATCAGGAGGAGCTTGTCGCTTGGGCCTCGTTCGGCTCGTCAGCATCTCTTCTTCTCTTCTTCTCTCTGGCTCGTCTGTTCTGCTCTCCCAGCCATGGGCTCAGCTCCCAGGGGCGGACAGTGGGTTCATGTCCCCTCCAACTTCTGACAAACATGAAGTTGTCCCCCTTAATATAAAATATATATTTATTAGAAGCTGACTCGACTTTTCAAACAATACTTTTTCATGGTTTGGTTTATGTATCCTGCTCAGTGGTCTGAACCGTTTGATTTGCACATTATACCGCTATGAATGGTGCTGCATTTTTGGTTCTGTAAAATAGGTAAATACGTATAGTGATGGTCTAAAAGTTGGTTGGTTATATAATATATATTTTAAGCAGCTATTAATGGTCTGTTAAAGCAGATAATTTGATGCACATCGGTGATATTATTGATGTCCCCTCCAGAGCATACCACATTTACCACATATACACAAATAGAGAACAGACTGCCTTCAATCAAAGACAATTTTCTAATATGGCAACATGTCAGACAAATAAAGCTTTTGAACTTTGACTTTGAATACTCTACCCTCCATAATTTGTAAAGAGACCTGTACCCTTGCTCACATCACTCTTGATATGATGAAACATATCACCGTGACGATGTTCCAATGGCTGCGTTCACTTTCTGGCCGGTTCTGCTAGCGATTTACAAGTGTTTGGAATGTTGAAGGATTCACAGCTGGAGAGGAAACGAACGAGCAACGCTTTGATCCTGTGTGCGTCTGCGTGAGTGTGTCTCATGTACCGTAGATCAGATGTCAACACCATCATTGTGTGTGTTCAAACGGAACCACTCAACCTTGGAGAAGAATCAAAAGACGTCAAACAAAGTGAAATGAATACAGACAGTATCTCTCCGCACCTTGGTATTTACTTCGAGGGGTCTTCTTACTAGGGAGGAAAAAACACATTTCCTCCTCTGTGGAGACCGGCTCCTGAGGTAATCTCAAGTGCTGCTCCTTACCCAATCATAAACGCACAAATCAAAGAAACCCCCCCACTGGTCCACACCAACACCCCCGCCTGACAAAAGTAGGTTTTTAGGAGCCATTACCGCGGCGCTCCTTATCTCGACACTTTAAAGTAGTTAAAAAGTAGGAACCCCGGTCCGTTAATCAATAGCAGATTCCTGGTCCCCATGGAAACCACAGGGGTCCAATCAACAGGCAGGAATGCGACGGAAGGTTTCTTTCATCTGCTCATCCGCAGGAAAAAACAAGTGTGCCTCCCTCAGCAGGGACTACCTCCTGCACAGGTGAGGCCGGGCGATAAAGGGAAGAGCTAACAACATCGCGGGGGCCCGCTGTCAAAATAAGATACCGCTCCTCAGGCTCTATTTGTTGTTCTCAGTGAGGTCCCGGGATAAACTTTTATTTTGAAGGATTTATACAAAGTTTGTGCCTGGTTAGATTTGATTGGAAGTGTTGTTTGGTTGATTCTGACTTTGATTTTAATAAATGCACAAAACCTCAGAGCTGCAATTAGCAATTATTTTGCTTGTCCCACGGTGTTGTGATTACATTGCGTTTCCATTGAGTCTCACGATTCTCATGCAGTCAGCCGGGAGTGGGGCACATACATGAGGACCGTGAGACTCAATGGAAACACAATGTAATCAAAAGAGAGTGTGACGAGCAGGAATGGCTGTTTGTGGTGAATCAGGCCCTCTCTCTCCCCCTCCATCTCTCTCCCACTGTCTCTCTCCCCCTGTCTCTCTCACTCTGTCTCTCTTCATCTCTCCCTCTCCTTCTCTTTCCATCCCTCTCTCCCTCTTTCTCTGTCCCTCTCTTCATCTCCCTCCCTCTCTTTTCATTTCCCTCTCTCTATCGTTCTCTTTCCATCTCTCTCCCACGTTCTCTCTCTGTCTCTTCTCTATCTTTCTCTCTCCCTCTCTCTCCCTCCCTCTCCCTCTTTATCTCTCTGTCTTTCTTTCCCTCTCTTTAACTCTCTCTACCTCTACCTCCCTCTCTCTCTCCCTCCGTGTCTCTTTCTCTCTCTCTCTACCTCCAATAGCCAGTCCGTCTGTCTGACCTTGCAGTGAGGACTTTGGTTTTGTAACTGTTTCTCTGGAGTAGCAGACAGGAACTACCACCAAGGAAAAGGTAACCAAGGAAGGTAATAGGGGGAATCAAATCAGGATGGAGGCGGCGGGGAATACTACCTTTTAAAGAGAACTACCTTTTTGTTAAACCACTTCTAGTCATGGTCGATTCATCACGGTCATCAGCCCTGAGATAAGTCCAATATCAAAGACATTGTGAAGTGGCGT